>JAQGCB010001986.1:0-12714 GCA_034698835.1 Protaphorura tricampata
AAGAAATTGATTGGTTGTGTAGTCTGTTCATTATTCATTATTTTGCCATTGGTCTTGGGTTCTGTAATCGTGCTTACTCGTACCAGTAAGTTCAGAAAATACACGCGATACTTTTCGTACAGAAATCTTACCGTCCGCAAGATTTTAAAGCATGAGATTCAAAATGAAATTCCAATCACTTCACTATTATACATGAATCTGAAGGATAGTTTCCCTGTCATTACTGTACAGAGAGATTTAAACTTAACTTGTTTACCTTCACGAATGGTTCTTCTGGTTGAGCTCGAAAGATTATCAGAAATCTTGTGCGTTCTGTCAATTCGTCAAATCTCTGAAACGCTGACTAGTCTAATGTGCAAATGTGCACTATAAAAGAAGCTAAGCAGTTATCTCTTTTCTAGATTCTGTTGTCATAATTCCAACAACAGTACTACCAGTTCCAAATACAACGACAATCAAACCAACGACCACGACTACCTCGGTCTCAACAACCTTATTGACAACACCAACAACATTGACTTCGACTACTTCAATGACGAAATCAACTACGACGAGGTCAATCCCTACTGCCACTGGCACTGCCTCGACTACATTTCATCCCACGACATTGAATGTATGTAATTATTTATTGTCCATCGCATTTTTTTTGTTGATATTGTTGGATAGTCTATTCATTATCGCGAGTATCTTATTTGGAATAAGATTCTAATTTAAACACGAAGAATAATGATGGTATTTTTAATTTCAGACACTCCCACCGAATGCTATTAATAAACCTCCAATCAGTCTGCTGTACGAAATGAGAATGAGACCAGTATTTACTCAAATCAACTGTACTTTTTACGATGTGCCGACATTTAAATTTATTGTACGAGTATTGGAATCCTCCCCTAATTATACTGGCGTTGGTAAGTACATAAGTTTCAGTTCAGGAATATGGGGACGTCGCTCTTCTCATTGGTGTTTCTACCTTAGTTTAGGATTTCTACGATATAATCTTGGTCTGACTGAAATCTTTGAAAATATTCGAAGAAGCAGTAAATCTCCAATGCGAAGAGCTACGCATGTCCGCTAGGTTTTATCCAAAAGTATACACTGCCATTTCGTTAGCATGATATTCTAAAAAAAATTATTTAATGCAGGCCGGAGGAAGGAGCTTGCGAAAACTGCGGCAGCAATGGCGGCAAACGAAGCATTGTTTGGTTTACATTACCCTGAACCAATTCCAGTTCCAAAATATCCTTGCCATTGAAATGTCCACTTCTGGATTATCTTCGAAGTTGTGTCCAAACTGTATACTTTCGATTATATATTTCTATTGTAATTTTGATTTTTTTCTATACAAATATTTTATACACGGATCCTGGGATGCTATTTGTCCTTCGAATACTTCAGAGAAATCCTAATATAGCTGGAGAATATCCGATCGCCAATTTTTATATATATATTATATTATATTTATTTATATATTCTATTAATTTGAAACCTAAATTTTATACTAGCAAAGAGTCAAAGAAACCCAATAAATATTAAACATATTTTGAGTCTTCTAATTTAGGGACCATTTATTTAAAATTTATTTGAATAGGTATTAGGTATACCCATTTCAGCCGGAGCGCCTCGTAGCCGCATCGTTTGATTACAGAATTAGCCAATGAAATTAAGAAAGTAATATGTACGTGGTTCTTTCAAATGGTAATTTTGGTAGTTGAAAAATGTAGATGATGTCCTTGGTCGGTGCGGATCCGTTATTAACATTGTGTGCACACCCATTTTTTGTTGCCATTTTTCCACTGCTTCAAAGTGACGCCAACACATTTACAATGGAACCATTTTTTACAAGTGGCACAGGAAATCATGACATTTCTTCCCTGCGGTTGACGGCAAGTACACCATACCCTGTAGTGAAAAATAGGTCAGCGATCAAGCTCAATGTCAACTGATGTCAAACTTCAAAATTAACATATTAAAATTATAGGTAATTGTCTTACAGTTTCTTTTTATTCACTGCCCCACTCCCATTCGCTTTCGACATAAATTCATTCAAGATAGCCTTGGACGCAAAATGGTGTTTTGGCTCCCAAGTAGCATGACCCGTATCCCATCCCCTCCATTTAGTCAAGAATTCACGTTTTCCTTGAGAAAGACGAGAATCAAGGATTTTCTCTACCTGAATTCAATAAAGAAAGCACAAATTATTTCTATTACTAGTAGTTGGCATTGGTTCATTCGTCAAAACCAAAAAGTCATAGGGTTATCGTTATAGCTTTCAGTTCCACTCCTAGGGTGGTACATAACGAAATTAAGAACATGAGGTACTAAGAGACTAAGGGATGTCCGTACAAAATGGCCAGGTATAGCTTGTGGAGGGGGAATACTGTCAACAACCATCTCGAAAAAAACATTAGAAAGAAAACCTAAAACATGATGTCTCTGTACAAGGGTGGGCACTCGAACCCAACTACAGCCAGGCGACAGGTGACAGGTCGACAGCGACAGACTAACCCCTACCAATTTAATACATTGTGACGTTCTACCTAGGTTTAATAGAAACAAGAATATAGCTAATTTTTGTTGAAATACACTTCCTTTTTAATACGATACGACCTTACCTCGTAAGTCCGTAGTTCTGCAACACGTTGGCCGTTCTCATTCGGCGTGGTCACGCTCACAGTCGCGTTTTTCACGTTAACCCTGGCTCTTCTGATTTTATCCATAACCAGGCGTACATTGGCTTCTTGCTTGGCCACACGGGCGAGTCTCACCCTGACGATTTCAAGTGATTTTGATACATTGGGAGCTGACTTGTTCCTCTTCTTTCTTTCAAAAATCCTTTTGGACCGTTTGAGAGTTGTGTTTGCAGCCACGGTAGCATGTACTCGATCAAGAACCGGCCGACGAGACCTCGTCATATAAGGTGGAGCCCTAACCCCACCTTTGACAATTTTTTGAGCGTTACGTTGAGTTTTGATGCTCTTTTGAATTCGTCGCCGTTTGCGATTATCCTAGAATATTGCAAAAATAAATGTTTAAGTAAATAAATTATTAGGAATTCATGGTGAAGCATTGCAGAGTCACAGTTGGTGGATATTATGTACGTGTTCTTATAAAGTTGGAACTCTACTGTACATTGAGTGAAAAAAAAGCATCCGCCCAGACCCACAGCTTCCGTAGGAATCCACGCGAGCGCTGCGTACGTAAGTTCGGTCAAAAGAAAAAAATTGTGTGCTGGTCCAAACGAATCAAGCGTAAAATTACAATTAAATTATAGCTGAGCAAGCGTAACCACCTAGTACATAGTAATGTTCGCTTGAAAAGTCATTTACGTTGTTTTTTGTATTGCGTTGTTTAAACAGTGTGTTTGACCAGTATTTCGTGTATCAACGTTAACAGTTGACTTGAAATACCGTAAATCCCTGAATAAAAACCGGTCCCGAATAGTAACCCGGTCTCGAATAGTAACCGGGTCAAATTCTACATTGTTCCATAAGAGCTTATGTATTACATTGACCTGGTACTCGTATACAAACCGGGTCTCGAGGCAGCCAGAAAAAATACTAACCCGGGTTCTTATTCGGGGATTTACGGTATATTCAAAGAGCACTGCAGAATAGGCACGGAAAATTGCTGTCTGTTAGAACTGGCTGATGTTGTAGTCCTTGACCTGCTGAACAACCTTTGTGAAGGTCCCAACACGAAAGGACACCGAAGAATACATATGGCGGGGGGTGGTAACCTTCACAGAAGTCGTTCAGGAGGTCAAAGAAATTTTTAAAAAATGAAGGTCCGTTTAGGGAGTGATTCGAGTGACGGACGATGACGATTTCAATCAAATATCAGACACAAACTCATGAACGATTTTTACATTTCTATTTATTTTTTATTCGTTCTCTTTTATTAATTTTAATTGAGTTAAATTACAAAGTATCAATTTAAGGTGTACAAAACATCTGATCTGATTGTATATTTTTGCCCTGACTTCATTTCTGACCCTTCATGAGTAATTCTGTGTTCAAATACCAAAATCATTCCTGTTTCAGGGACAACAGGGACCCTTGCAACAATGACAGTTTTATTATTCTCCCAAGCTCTTTTCAAAAAAGTTGTTTCTCCACCTCCAAACCCTTCATTCAAATAGATTTGCAGAGTGATTTGTGTGACTGCTGTCCCATCCGGTCTCACGTACATTCCATCCGAGTGTGGTGCAAATCGTTCCCCAGGATTACTGTACCGTAAAAATCGAAGTCTTTCATTGATTTCTATCAGAGTTGTCCCATCAAATGTTTGTGGAAGGTATTTTGAGATTCGATCAAAAAGAATTTTAACAAATTCTTTATCATCAATCAAAACACGGGCCCCGTCTCGATATCCTGGAGCAAGAACTTGTTTGTCCCCAGAGTTCACGTAGGCAGGGCCGTAGCCAGTCTTCTCAGATAATTCAATCAAAGATTTGCACTCTTCTGGTGTAAAAACATTTTTTAGAAGAAATGCTAATTTTCCAGGTTGGTCGATTGGGCTCAGGTCTAATTCTTCCTTCACAATTTTGTTCATATCGAATGTTGGGTCCAATATTTCAAAAGGCATTTGGGCACTTGTTACAGCCATTTTTTAAATATATTTCAAGAAGGCTCCAACTTATTTTTAAGAAATGTCTGGCCGTATTTCACACCACGATGAATTCAATTAATAAGAAATAAACCCAGACGAATCACTGATGCAAATGTCTGAAAATTACTAGGCAGGTGTTTCAAATAATAAAGTAGGAAGTAATAGGAACTTACTAGCACAACTACAGAATAATACTGTTGACTGGATGATGACAGAACTCGGACTTTTAAGCGTTTTCCCGCAGATTTCTACACGTAAGTATAACCCAAAAAGGACTGACTAGAATTACGTGTAGTAGTTCAACTTGATAGCGTAATTGTTCGTGGGATTGCGATTTGCGATATGGTGAATTTGTCAAATGCAAACTGCATACAACTTTTGAAGGTGTGTGTGTGTGTGTAGAGTGTAGCATAAGCAGCAGGTGAGTCAGAGGGATTTCTGTTAGCTAAACGCAATTCTTTTTTGTTCATGTGTCAACGGGTTAAAAGCCTTTGTTTGCGTGTAAGGTAAGTTTCGTAAGTACGCTCGGTTTAACATTTATGAATCACCCTATATAAAAAAAAAACGTTGAGTAGTCTGTGAACTCTGAGGGTTACGCATCAAATAGATATTTTGATTTTGCTCTACAATATTTCATTAGCTTATTAAATAGTAGTTACGCATACAGGTTGGGGCAAAAGCAGCCGTTTTTATTGTATGCTTCAACATATAACGAAATGGTTACTTTTACACCACCCTGTATCTTGCTGAGATGAACTTCAAATCCGGAAATTCAATTTATTGCTGTGAAATAATGACATCGGACACAATGAGCTATAAAATTGAGAAAAAAAAACACCACTCGCTAAATTTTGAATGCTAAATTATCGTCCGAAGGACCAAGTGCTAGGATTCCACCAATTGCTTGCGAATCCAGTACAACGACAGCCACTTGGCTCTGCACCACAATTAGCAATTATGTTAGCAGTATTTTGTGCACGACAGACACTCCAGATGCTGCACTGGAAAGTACACCCAATATCAGCTTGTGGTTCCGGTGAGGAATTTGCGATTGCAATAAGAGCAGCGAAAATGGAAATGGCGATGAAAATGGATGTCTTCATGGAGCACAAATATGAAATATTTAGCTTTAAAAACTTTGGTTTTAATTGAAATAAAATTTGGAAGCAAATCTTACGGTTTTTGAGTGTGTGATTGTGATATTTTTTAAAAATGTTACGAGCCCAAGATCCAGGAAGTGTATTTGTGAATAACTCGATTAACCCGTCGCTTTTATACGGACAACTTTGACTAAATTAATTCTAATTTATACGTTAAGTTTTTAAATCCGGGTTCTGTTGAATAATAATATTATGATTATGAAACATGTTTCGGTTAAATGATCAAGGCCAAGGTTATCGATACAAATTCAATCAACCAAATGTGTATTTTTATTCGGTGTGTACAAACGGACTTATTTTTACAAAATTTCTAGCACACATTACATAAATAAGCAATCTATACAAATGTAGTATGAATTATAGAAAATTAATATTATTGATGTGTCGAAAACTACTTTAGTAATCAGCAACAATCTAGATTTTCTTTGGAAACTTGCTGCATCCTTTAGGGAAATTAGGAAATTAAAAAATTTATATAATTCCAAATGTGGTACATGAATACAATAGGCGTAAATTGTTAATTCATGTGCTGGTATGCTATTATTATTATCCGATTATTAAATTCCCACTGCCAACCGATTCGTTCAAAAAGTTTTTCATACACTACTAACTAGTTAGAAGACTGACAGTAAGTAAGTAAGTAAGTGAACGGCACAAAAATTCATCAGAATAATGCTGAAGTACTATGTAGGTTTCGATAACAATTTTAAATTCGATTCTAATCAGAAGACGTTGCGTTGTCACACGCCTTCCCGGAGTACCTCAAAATTAAAGATTCCCCGAAATGGTTTGCCAAAAATAAGCAGAATTCGTTAAAGTGGTTTTTGGCTTCTAACAAATTCGCGAACACGAATTATACTTTACGCGGTTACTCTTACTACTACTGTACTGCAATTTCTGGGATACAGGGTAGGCCAAAACTTTGTTATTGTGTCAAAAAGAATTCGAGCATCACATTTTTAAAAATACAACAACTACATAAACAAACGTACCGCTAAGGGGAAAATTCTGTACAGAATAACTTACATACAGGTTATAGCATCCACCATACATTGTCAGGCTGAATGAATCGAACCCCCATCCCGATCAATGATAAAGTAGTAACTGCCCGAACGACTAGTTTATTCATGGTTTACTTCATATGGTACTCTTAAGCAAGTTCAAGTTCAACTTGTGTGAGTACCCTAAAATATTCGTAAAACAATTGTCATGTTCTGCATCCATAATACATTGTCATTCATGCCATCGCCATGCACCTGCGTCTTCCCACCTAATACATAAAAGTCAACCTTGTAAAGATGCTGCACTTGTATTAAGTTGTATTATACTATAGCAAACCAAGTATTACTGCCGGGAAATATTTAATCAAGAGATGAAACCTAATACATACGACATACGTGTGTCCAGTCCATGCACTTGAGTTCAGACAGATAAAAATAATATAATATTTATTCATTAATTCAATCTCGCCACGTATTCATTCATTTAACTAAACCGAAACTGAACTAAACTCCATTGAATAATTGGAAAAATTATTACCAATTATTATTACAATGTCTCTTGTGGAAACAAATCTGGTAGTTTCTGCCGGTGTAATTTTTGGAACAATTTTGACTTCAGAAATTATTAGACGAGTTTCTATCAAACTTATTTCAAAAGATGAAATTGTCCTGAGATTAATATTGGAATTCGTGGCGGCTTTTGAACTCATTTCGGTTGCACTTGAGAGAGGCGTTTGTAAGTTCAAAAAATTATGTATTTTAATTAATTATTTATAATTTTATAGGTACTAATTTTTGTAATAAGGAATGAATTAATTAATTTATGCATGCATTTTTATTATAGTGGGTTTGGCCTACGGACAAATTGGACTTTCCACACCATTATTCATTGTGAGTATATGGAGAACTTTTTACTGGATAAATATAAAGGCCTGTCCATACTTAATTTTGGAAGAATGGATTGCCAGGAAAATCAACAAGAAGACTTTAGTTGTTTTGATTGCAATGGAATTTGCGGGTGGATGTTTAGCTTTTACATATTATAAATATGTTTGGTCATATGGACTCTCTGGGGCACACCAAATCAAATATGCAAGAATTAATGACAGCTGTCGAGTTCCAATCCAGGTAAATAAAATATTATACAAAATGTAAATTGGCGAAATAATTAATTCTGAGAATTTATTTTGATTTGATTTTTTTAAATATTTTAGGGTGACTACATTGAAGCCGCAGTTTATGAGGCGGGGTATGCGTTCGTCTTTGGATTGACATGTAGAATTCTGTATTCCGTAATTCCAAATTCCAAGTTGGCTCCGATCATAAAGGCCACTGTCTTCACTTACCTCGTCATGTCAGGTAAAAAATTGTTTGAACTTTGTAAATTATTGTAACAATTAATGGGAACATTTATTTCGAAATGTTAAGAAATTAATTACTGAATTAATTTTTATTTGATTTCTTTTAGGCGGAATTTTCAATCCACTTTTGGCAACAGTACTTCTATTTGGGTGTACGGGTATAACTCCACTCCAGCACATTGTGATATATTGGATTGGATCTAGTTTCGGTGCAATACTTTCTTACTATGTTTGGAAAGTGGTATATGTTGACAGACAAAAACCACAAAAGGTCGTGACAAAGGCCAAGAAGGCTTCATAACAATTGTGAAACAATTAAGAGAACACAAAATAAAGTCATTTCGTTGGTCAATGAGTTATGAGTTGAATGCGAGTAATACCATAATATTTTTTGCGGTCCACTCGTTTACAACAGTTAAATACCATGAAAAGTTAGCAATTTATTGTGACGATATGTTCCAAAGACAATACAATTGTTAGATTTTAATTAATAATTTGAAAGTACGAAATATTTTCAACAACTCAATTCAATTTAATTGTGTCGATTTTGTTATTTTTTCGGAATTAATTCATCCCAATCAGCCCAGTACTTTTCTCTCATTCGGTAACAATATTCCTTGAGATTGTGAAGTTCATCTATTCAAATTAGAATAAATATCATTTTTTACAACTCACAATCAGACTGAAATTCAAAACCTTGTTATGTAACAAACCGTTTATGAGCTTCTCGTAAGGTGAGCCGTGAGTTGCCCAAACCGCTTGTGACAACATTCCGAAGATTGCACAATCGTCCTCACACGGTTCATCACCCATTAAGAATTTTTTATTTCCAAGAAGAGTTGACAGATTTCTGAAATCATCGCAAATCATCTGAACCATCCTTTCATAAGGGTGTCTCCCCAGGCCTTGAGCCCAAAGTCCTCCCTTTACTCTTCTTCCCATTATAAATTTAGCGACTGGAAGAATATCTGGTGGTAGTTGCATCACTTTTGTAACATTTTTTATCCCACCGATCCATCGCCAATGGTAAATTCCCCTGCACGATGCGGTGGACAATAGATTAGGCAGGCATTAATACAAATGTTAACTTTATTCTGTAGTAACAGGGTGGTTCAATATCCCCACTACTCTTGGAGGTAATAGTTAGTTATGAACCACCACGTTGACGTCTTTCGATTTTTAAAGTATTACCAGAATGCGTGTTCTTCAATCATAACCCGGATTGTTCTGGCCAAAGCTTTTTGTTCCGCTGTTAGCTTTGCTGACAAATCTTTATCAAACTTCCTAAATTAGTGAAGAAATATTTACAAGGTGGGTCAGAATAATGTAGGCTTTTGAGATTTCATCAAATATTTCGGTTTAAGAATTTGATAGCTTGTGTGAGTGAATGTCAATTAATGAAAGTAATGGTAGGAAATATCAGAATTTCCTTACTTGTTCAAATACTCAATTATAACTTGTGAGTCAGAAATGTGTGACCCGTTCAATGTAATCCATGGAGTTTTCCCAGTTGGTCCCAACGAATCTTCTTCGTCCAACTTAACAGGCAAATAAATAAAATCGCTATTTGAAGAAACATACTAATTCATTTTTTAACTTAATTGAATACCTGATAAGGGATATTTGCCATTCTCAGATAAGTCTCAAGTTTCACTATGAAAGGAGAAGGATTTGGAATACATTTTCCTCTGGGAAGGCAATGAAGAATCAGAACATCCTTCGGTGTGTTGTCCCATTTCGCTGTGGAAAAGAAGAACCTAGCAAAATTCATTTTTTATTAAATAGTTATCATTAAATATTTACAGAATAAATTGGCCAAACTACTGTATCAGTATCACTCTTACAGTTTTTGAATGATCTTCCGAAACTTAAATAGGATGAATCCAAGTCCTGATAAAAGGACAAGAAATATTGTAACTATCCATGACATTGTATGTACGTGTAAAATTTTAATTTTCTTAGTGAGTCGCAGTAGGAGTCTTGGAGTTAGCCTTGTTCCTTGGACAGTTGAAATTACAATAAATGAGTTCTAAGTCAATTCCATGCCATAACTCATTTTTCTGTATTCATGCTTGACTGCTTTGTCACGATTACGTCTAATTAGGCGCACGTATAGGTATAAGTGTTTCATAATCTACTAATATAATTACTGGAGCATATGCATAGCATAAGCGAGCACGAGCAGAACCGAAAAAATGGCCTTGCAAGCTCTAGGCAATTATTTTCGTATACTTGAATAAACATCCAACCTCGGCTTGGACTTTGCAGTTTAACTGGACCTAACAGATACATACAAGAAAACAAAGAAAGATATAATTTGGTATTTTGTGTGTTCAAGCAAAGTGTTTAAGGAGACATTAATTTATAAAGAATCGGGGTGCTCAGTGCTCAGTAAGACCTTTCCTTGCATTTGTCCAGAATGCGTTCACGGAATGGAATGATGATGCTCACTTTCGTTTGGGGCACCCAGTACACACGGATATACTGCATGCAGTGATTTGTAAAACACTTGTGAACATATATTCCAAATATAATACAATTTTTACACTTTAATTAACTTCAAAACACAAAATATTTTCAACAGCTCATTTCAGTTAAATTGTCAATGTCAAGGCAAGGCTGTCATTTTTTCTGGCACAATTCCTCCCAATCAGCCCAGTATTTTTCCTTCATTCGATAACAATATTCCTTCAGATTGTGAAGTTCACCTGTTCAAATTAAAAAAATGTATATTTTTTACAACTCACAGTCAGACTAAAATTGAAAGACTTTGCTAATGTCACGTTCACGTACCGTTTATAAGTTTTTCATAAGGCGAGTCATGGGTTCCCCAAACGCCTTGCGACATCATTCCAAAGATTGCACAATCCTCTTCACATGGTTCATCACCCATTAAGAATTTTTTATTTCCAAGAAGAGTGGACAGATTTCTTAAATCGTCACAAACCATCTGAACCATCCTCTCATAAGGGTGTCTCCCAAGGCCTTGGGCCCAAAGTCCTCTCTTTACTCTTCTTCCCATTATAAATCCAAGGATTGGAATAATATTTTCTGGGATATTCACCACTTTTGTAATACTTTTTAACCCACCGATCCATCTCCAATGGACAAATCCCCTAAACAATGTGGACATTAGATTATTAAAGCCATATTCTAATTTTTTCAACTTTATACTGTAGCTACAGCGTGGTCCATTATCACTACCATAGTAATGGTAAGAATGTATTGGTTATGAACCACTGTGCCTTCGATTTTTAAAGTATTACCAAAATGCGTGTTCCTCAATCATAATCCGGATTGTTCTAGCTTGTGCTCTTTGTTCAGTTGTTAGCTTTGCTGACAAATCTTTATCAAACTTCCTAAAGTATTACAGAAATATTTACAAGGTTAGGTCAGAATCAAAAACTAATTTTATTTTACACATATTTTATTAACTAAAACTTCCTTACTTGTTCAAAAACTCAATTATAATTTGTGAGTCAGAAATGTGTGCCCCATTCAATGTGATCCATGGAGTTTTCCCAGTTGGTCCGAATGAATCTTCTACGTCCAACTTTACAATTAATTAAATCGGATCATTATTCAAGCAGAAATAACAGTAATCAATTTTTAATTCTAAGTAACTTGACTTCGACTCAATATTGAAAATACCTGATAAGGGATATTTGCCATTCTCAAATAAGTCTCGAGTTTGACTACGAAAGGTGATGGATTTGGAATACATTTTCCCCTTGGAATACAATGAAGAATGAGAACATCTTTTGGTGTGTTGTTCCATTTCGCTGATGAATAGGAAGAGAAGAACCTGGCAAAAACAATTTTTTAGCCCGGTATCGTTAGATAATTATGAATTATTTGGTTTGTAGTACTGTATCTCTTACATTTTTTTGATCAGTCTCCGAAATTTAAATAGGATGAATCCAAATCCTGATAACAGGACAAGGAATATCGTAACTAACCAAGACATTATTCTTGTAAAATATCAATTTTCTGGGAGAGTCGGAGTAAGAGCTAGCGCGTTTGACAGTTGAAATTACAGTGAATGTGTGTTGTCAAAGTCAATTTGCTTTCATAAGTCAATTTTGTGTACATTAATAGCAAAATAGTTACCAGACGGACGGCTTTGTCCCGATTACGTCCAATTATCCGCAAGTATGGTATTTCATTGTAGGTACTACATGTTATTAGTAGGCGACTCCTCCATAACATAAGGCAAGTAACACCGAAAAAAACGGCCTTGCTTGGGCAATAATTATATCTGTCAATACTTGAAACTTTCTAACATTGGACTTTGGAGTTTAACTGGACCTGAGAGATATCTTTGTACATGATAATAAAAAAAAGTAAAAGTAAAACCACCCGGCCATACAGTTATTGTACAGTTATTGACTTCAATTATGATTATAATAGATTAGTGGACACGTTATATTCTGCGGAAAATAATTATATAATTGAACAAATGTAATTTTGTCAAAGATTGAGAGAAAATGTGACCAACAGGTACAATTACCGTAAATCCTCGAATACAACCCGGTCTCGATTATAACCCGGGTCTCGAAGCTCCAGTTTTAAATACAACCCGGT
>JAQGCB010001987.1:0-12709 GCA_034698835.1 Protaphorura tricampata
GTGGGAAACGTGTTTACATTCAAACATTCACATTTTCAATTCAATATTTAAATTAAATTCAAATTACAAACAGAAATATTTGGATTTGACATTGATAATTTTTATTGACATATAGTTGAATTTTAAAATATTCATTTGTCCACTCGCACTCCACGCTCAGTCTTAATTTATTTTGAATTTCTTACATTTTGATTAAGATTTTTTGACTTTTCAAAATCAATTTTTGTTTGTTCCGTCCTCCCGTTCGTATTCGTCAATCACTTTTTGACGTTGTAATTGTAATTTTGGGATCTCATGAATTAGTTGGTAATGAATTTAAATATTTCTCAATAAATAGAATGAATGAAAATTCATTCATTCAAATTAAAATAATCATCAATCATAATCAATAATTCAAATCCTTCAAATAATTTATAAAAAAGAAAAGGACGTTCAGTTTTTGTGTTGTTCAGTTTAAATTGTTGATCTGAAATCAACATTCAAAAACATTATTAAATAAATATTGCAGATAATTGGAGTTGGAGTTAGGGATTGAGCATGCATATTCATCATTATCTCATCTAAATTGTCAACTCCTTAGGAACTAGAAGGCCAGAGTACATCAGAGGTAAGAAGATTCAGATTCACAATTCCACAAACTCCAACTTAATTAATTATCGCTGGTTAATTTAATTTAGTTAATTAAGATTATCATTCTGGTTTAGACATGAGTAATTAATTTGAATTAATTATTTTTCAGACCCTTCACACGTCCATGTACAGTACAGAGGGCAGAATGAGCTGGTCGCACTCCAATTCCCCATATCATCCCAGGATTTTAACTCAAAGAATTGGGATGAAAGTAAAGTGACCCTGACCTCATTCCATCTACTCACTTTGTCCGACGACTAAGAGTGTTCCAATCAATGGACGAAGGATCTTCAAACCTTGCTCTGACTGAGCACAAGAATATTTACACTCGAGAGAAACAATTCGAATGTGACGTGTGTAGGAAGAGTTTTGGAACAGATGCTCAATTGATTGTTCACAAAACAATTCAAACTGGGGAGACTCATTACAAGTGCAAGGAGTGTGGGAAGGGTTTCATATCCTTGTGTCGTTTGACTCTACACAGGAGAATTCACACTGGGGAGAAACCTCACAAGTGTGAGCACTGTGAAGTGAGCTTCACATTACGGAGTAATTTGACCCAGCACCAGAAAATTCACACTGGGGAGAAACCCCACAAGTGTGACGAATGTCTGATGATTAATTTTGTATTTTACTAATAGACAAACATAATATTTTCAAACGAATAAAAATGGAATTATTTTGTAATTGATTTTGGGTTAATATTAATGCCGCGGCTAAAAAAATAAAACATCCCGGCTCTTTAAATACTTTTGGCTTGCGGCTCAATAAGTTCTTGCAGTAGCTAAATTAATAGTAAATGGTAGCAAAATAAATACTCACAGCAACGAGTATTCTGTATTTGTTATGGGTTTATGAATTGTTTGCAAATTCTTCCCATCTGTTCAGTCCCAGTTTATTTATCAACGGGGGTAAGCCTGGGTGCTGTACCCACCGTCGTCAGGGGTTTCTTAGGTAAGGAACCTAACATGGAAACTAACAAGGAAGACCTTAAAGCGCGTGTACAAATGAAACCCTCTTGTCGTGTCGTAAGGTCCTGAAATTGTCATAAGAAGTTGTAAAATGTCTCTTTGAGGTCTGAAGTTGTACTTGTTTAACTAAATAAATGTTTAATTGCGGACTTACGGTCCGGAAATTAACTCTAATCTACTAAATAAAGGATCATTACAGCACTAAATTGCATAAACACTGGGTAAACAACCGGCGCTTAGTGGCGCCATGTGGTGGGGAAACGGTGCATTTATCTGTCCACAGCCATCGCATAGGGTTTACATGAGGATTGTTGGGCATTGTGTTTCTCTAATAGAGTGGGCATTGATGGCACTAATTAAACTGAGCTGCGGTTTTACTAAAATAAACGAGGATTCATTTTTCCGACTTTCAACGTGCAAGTAAAAGGGGACGGGTGGTCTCGAGTGTCTACAAAGCCAGTCCCATTTGGAGGAACAAGGAAAGAAAAGTCGACTGATTTTCGAAAAAATGCCGTCAAGTCGGAGTTGTTGTATTTTTGGCTGCGATAACTCCGATATGAAAACGTATACCATTTCACCCAAAGTGATATATTATGGATTTCCTTGGCGGCCTTGGGAAGAAGAGAGGAGGTCAAAGTGGACCCGATTTGCCAAACGTCAAGGGTAAAAAACCTTTAATTCTCAAAATCCAAAAGTAGAGTCGAAACTGACTCATTAATCTTAATTTTCAATATTCTATTTTGAATTCATTTCATTCTGAACTTAATTAAAACATGAGTTTGTATTTAAACAATGAATAATTATAATTTATCTGAGCAAGGAAATATTTCTTAACTACTCGTACTAAAACTACTATTACGTAACATTGAAGGTCGGGAGGAGGCGTTTGGAAACCAACCAAAAATAACTTTATTTGCAGTCAACACTTTATCGGGAATAGGAAATCAGAAGATCCAAGGTCTCCTAGTTTTATTCCAACAATTCACCCACATTCAACAGAACAGACCGATAATTCGTTGAAATCAGCCAGATATGGAAGGTAAGCTAGTTCAGTATCAAATACTCATATTTTCAATAATTAATTAAAAATGAAACAAATATTTTCAGAATTTTGAAGAGACAAGAAGCAGCTGCAACTGCCACCACCGCCGTCCCTCCTGAATTGAGCGACTCTGACATTTCAGATTTCAGGAAATCGATCCCAATTCCACCGACTCGAAGGAATGTACACAAGTGAGTAGCAGTAATTCTAATTATAACGTTTGTCAGGATTGATTAATTCAGTTTTCCTACTCAACCATTTCCATAGGAGGTGCAGACATCTTTTTCTGATACGTCGGGCGCACTAATTAGATTTAGTACTGACCTCTTCGGATCAGAAAAATCGACACAAGTTGAACATGAAGAAAAAGGCGAAACGGAACTCAGTATTCAGAAGGAATTTTCCGATAAGGCGTCTGGAAGTAGCACACGAACTTCTGTATTCTGCGGCTACGATACAATTCGAGACAATGAGAAAGCCTTGAAAAATCTAACCTTAGTTTCATCGAACGTATTCAGTATCTTTTTGAACTTGCTTCCGAGAGCGACTACTATGAAGTTTGAGATGACATGGGAGAATCGACTGCTACTATTTTTTACAAAACTGAAAACAAATTCTTCATTTCTAGTACTCTGAACAATGTTCAACGTCCATCCGAGCACAGCGAGTAATACATTTCATTCAATTTTGTCTTTGCTCTGTCATGTCACAAATTCTTGGATTTTTTGGCCCTCAAATCACTCTGTTAAGGCCACACTGCCGCCCTCGTTTCAAGAGTGTTATCCAAAAACCCGGATAATTATTGACTGCACAGAAATCAAGACAGAAAGACCACCAGGAGTCTCAGCCCAAGTTCATATGTATTCCCAGTACAAGGGTACTTGGACAGTGAAATATTTAATTGGAATAACACCGGGTGGATTTGTTTCATTCATTTCAAAAGGGTACGGAGGAAGGTCTACAGATGTTTTCATCACTAATGACTGTGGACTCCTACCTAAACATGAACCAGATGACCTTGTACTAGCTGATAAAGGATTTCCTCATATAGAATATCAAAATAATGCGATCCTTGTGATGCCGCCATTTGCGGAACCCTTACAAACTCAGTTCTCAAAGAAACAAATGGAGGAAACATACAAGGTGGCTAGTGTGCGCATTCACGTCGAACGGGCTATTCAAAGAGTAAAAATTTTCAAAATACTGCAAGACTGGTTGTCAATCGATTTAATACCATTCATTGATGACATTGTTCACTTGTGTTGTGTTCTTGTTTATTTCCAAGCACATATAATTAAACAGAATTGAAAAGTTTTGGGAGATAACAATTAAAATAAAACCATTCTAGTTTTGGTAACAATTCTTGCAAAAACGAATCATTTCGGTCCACAGTCACTTCGATGCTACCGCAAGGACTGTATACATAAAATTTACAAAATTGAACATTTAGTACGAATAGAGAAAGCTGTACTTGTGTACTGGTGATTCTGTTTTAGAACATGTACACCGTCTTGAATTGAGAGATATGGAACATTGATTTCGTTGTCATCAGCGATTACTGGTTTAGTCTTGCACGATATAGGACATTTTATCTCCAATAGGCACCATTCCTTCTCAGAATTCTGGAATACACCATCAGGACTTGAGCATAGCCATGGAAATTTTTGAGATACCATTAGTCCAAGTTTATGAATTTGCTGTTCCATTTTAAAACCGAACTGCTGCCTTGCTGCATTTTCCAACTTATTGCCGTAATTGGTTGCCTTATTACCTTTAAAACTGGGACGTAAAAATTGCATTACGAGTCCTTCAAAGTTCGATTGCCTAGTCTTGATTCTGTGGGATTTTGTCGATGAAATGCGAATATGGCGTTCAGAGTGCCAAGCCGGACTATTTGATTGACTCGCGGTTAGCAGACTGAGTCGAACAATTTCATTGCGCGAAATCCCGACTTCCTGATTGTACCAAATCCTCAATTCCTCTGAAATAGTGTCGACAAGTTAATTTTTTGCAGTTTTACCTTCCCATCCTGCACTGTTGACCCGTAGAAGCCAAATGATGTTCCAGTTGTATTCGAGATATTCAGGATTGAGTTTACAATATCTTCATCTACTTGTTTCTGAACCGCTAAGACTCAACTCAAACATCAAATCCTCACAATCTCTTTCGTCTGAATTCTTGGATTCTTCTTTCAAAATGCTCTTCATGGGGCAGGCGACGTCCTCGAATTTGGCCAACAGCTCCTTCACGTGAATTTCTTTTATCCCAGATATTTTGTTTCTTTTCGTTGAAAATAGTTCTTGAATTAGAATTCCATGAGCGTATGTTTCCTTGCGTTTAGGAATTCCCCAATACGGAGGTCGGTCAGTCACAGATTCATCTTTATGTTCATTGACGTAGTGAACGGTTCCAGCTGTATGCTTACATCCTCCGGTAATACCAGCTTTACATGTGCAATTTGCTGCTCCTATTTTTCTCCCGTCGGTTATCTGCACAAAAACAATTTTCGGGAAATTAGAATTCCATTCAACACCAGCCAGAACAACAAACCCATAATAATAATTTTCACGCTGAGCTGAATATGAGATGGTTTTTAAAAGGTAATTTAAAAAATGTAGAAACTTACGTGAATTGTTATAATGTATGGCTTCTTATTTATTTTCGTTTGAGGGATGCACTTTCCAGAAATTTTTGATAGGTCAGACGACTTTTCCTCGCATACTTCTCCAATGTGACCGGCTTTATAGAGAGCGTCCCCTTTGATCCACGTCGAACGTCGGAAAAATGAATCCTCGTTTATTTTAGTAAAACCGCAGCTCAGTTTAATTAGTGCCATAGTTAAGAAATACAGAAGAAATTAAGTAACCAGTCCAAAAATTCGATTCGACAGAGAAGAAGAAAAATCTGTCAATAGTAAAAACAACACAAGAGAGTCCAGTTCGCGGCGAGTGGATTCAAAACTCCTGACCGTACTGACGATGAGAACGCCGCCAATGGATTGCATGGCGCTGACCTTTACACTCTCGTTTTCCCTATTGAGGATGAGGAGTGTCAATGCGTAATTCTTGAGTTCTTTGGCTCCTGCCAATCCATGGAATTTTGACAAATAACGAATGATGAAAAATAGTGGCCGGAAAATCCTTGGTTTTAAATTTGTGCGGCCATTGTTCGCACTCCCACAAAACGATAAATCAACTTGAATCCCGGTGTGAACATGGACAAACCTTGTGAGGGGAATCCTTGCATTTATTTGGGTCACACGGGAAAATATATGGGCAGCCTGGCCGAGAAGGCTTTTGACTTCATAAATTCCTCCGGCTCCTAAAAAATTAAGAAAGAGTAAATCAAATGTCTGAATTTTTTTTGTAGAAAATTTTTTCTTGCCGGTAGTATCTGCAAAAATATCCAAATCCGAGTGTCCGTCACAGAGTCCAGTATAAAAGGAACCAACGGGAAACAAAGTACAGGATGACCTGACTAAAACGTTTTCCAATTCTCGTATCAAAGATTCTCTCTGCTGAATGTCGTGAGTCGTCATGGTCGTGGCATCCATGAATTCATTCATTTGCTTTTCCAGTGTCAGATGACTTAATTTATTTGCCAAAGAATTATACTGGGATCTGGACTGTTGATCGGCAGTAGTAGTTTGAATACCAGAAAAATTAAAATAATAATAAATATTATTATTTGTTTTTGAGTGTTTCTAATATGACAATATTATCCTTATATAGTTACCCTAGCATGTGCCTTATTGGCAATGTTAGCCATTACCCGACGCATAAAGTTGTCCAGCCATCTCTCCAGAAGAAAAAATAAGGTGTGGTCAAAGGTCCAACAAGTGTTCACTTTAAATGACCTATAAAATGAATAATTAGTGAAACATGAAAGAGTAAGAATTCAAGGAAACGTTTCTTTTCGTGAAGAAACTCAGTTGAACTATTTTTAAACGTAGGATGATGAATCGTATTTTTGTAACTCTAACATTCGACAACATATAGTCAAATGTATAGTTAGTACTTATGCAGTGCATGAAGTGCAGACGAGAAGTTCAGGAATGCAGATTTGACTAAACCATTAAACACATGTAATCTTGACATTATGTGACTCATAATTTTCTCTATAGTGCAATAAATAGGAAGGGCAAGAGGAAGAGAGGTGAATCTAAACCTACCCCATGCACACTAATGTATTTTTTGTTAGGATCAAATGTGGTTAATTTATGTAAATCATGCAGATATTTACACAAATAGTATAGTCGAAGGATGAGCGATTTAGAATTTTTTATAGAATGTGAAAATAGTGACATTTCAGACGAAGACACTGCAATAAGAATTCCATTGATGCAAAATTACCTGGATATTCTTCTCTAATTTTTTTGAATTGAAGTTTAGCATTTTCTACTTCAACTACACTATGCAAATACACTGCAAGTAAATCAAATTGAGAATGACTGAAATTAGTACCACTTTTATAAATTCTGAACGCCATAAATGATTCGAAATTGTATTAAGGGAAATATAGACCGTTGCTTAAAAAATGAGAAGTGGAAGTAATGTGTTTCTAGTGTTTGAGTTTGTTACTAAAAATTGAATGCAACAATTACACATTTAAATTATAGGTAAACACAAAAACATTCGATCAAGCATTGAAACAAAATATAAACTACTGAACATTAAATTTGTAGTACCAAATTTGATGAATTGTATGACAGGAGAGAGATGACGTATCAATTCCTATGAAGATGCATACCGAATTACGCAACGCAATATTCGTCCCAATTTCAAGGAAATCCTGGGGCAATACACGTCACGTATCAAATCAAATGAACATAAAATTCTGCGACAATTGTATCGTTGAACACAACCAACTCAGCTCACGAACAAAAAACCTTGTGAATTCGAATAGCGTTGTAGAAAATAGATTCATTTAAAATAATGGCCAACCTATGCTATGATGCTATTATACATATTCCGATACCAATATTTTAAGTCGAATTATTTTTTTCTAAATACGAAGTCCGTTTTGATGTCGTAGATACGGATTCGCTATTCTGATTCAAATTCCAATAATTAAAATTTGAATTAATTTTCACCGATTTAAATTTTCGGATTTAAAATTCTTAAAACATCTGAATTCGAACGACGATTCGGATTCCAACTCGAATACGCTTGGATATAGAAAGCGCTCAGCGCCGCGCGCCAATTTTTGAAATTTAAAAAACTCTTCTCCCCATGTTTTTGGGGCAAAGGCATCCAGAAACATTTTTTGGCTAAAGAAATTTTGCGTAAAATTTGCATCAACTTTATGGATTTTTTGACGTATCGCTCGACCCATTCAGAGAAAGTTGATTTTACCCATACGGGCATGGAGCTTTTACCCGTAAGGGCATGGAGCCATGCTGACAACGTTACAATAACCTCATGGGTAAAATCAACTTTCTCCGAATGGGTCGAACGATACGTCAAAAAATCCATAATATTACAGAGGGTGTCTTCTTTTTTATTTGGCCACCTTTCAACGGTTCTGCTTTCTTAACCGTTTGCGCTAGACATCTGAAATTTTTAACTCAGAAAGCCCTGGCATCACTCTACCTGAGAAAAAATTGAAGTTTTCAAAAATTTCAAAAATGCCGAAGAAATTGGACTTTGAAGTAGATATGAGGATTCTTAAACTTTCCAAGGAAGGTTTTAACAAGAACGGTTGTCAAGGAGATGAAAAGGGATGAAATTCCGGTATCTCGCAACATAGTGGCTAGCATATAATCAACTCTCTCAGTTTTCGTCAAAATCACAGAAATATTGGCCTCCAATCTCCAGCTGTCGAGCATAAACCTAATCGACGTACCGTTAAAAACAAGCAAAAAGAGAAGTTCCGGAAGCGATTCAAGGTTGTCGGTGCTATGACGGGTCGTGGGGTCATCCCTCAGGTCAGGGTCCCCCAAAATGTAAATATTAAGTCAGAATACTACATTCAGCACGAGTTAAAACCAATTTTGGAGAAAGAAGTCACAAAACTATATCTGGGAGAGACCGACAAAGTTTTAATCCACCATGACGCAGCTTTCTCGCACGGAGTCCCGGAGAACTACCCGCCATGCAGAAGATTTGAGGTCAAAACTCGGAATGATCATTAATCCCAAGGCGGAGATACCTGTCAAGAGCCCTGACATTAGTCCCATGGATTTCTTTTGGATTCGGTTTCCTAAAACAGAAGCTCATGTACCGACAGGCATCCACACCAGATGACGTTTGGAAACTTTTGAAATCGGAGTAGAACAATGTTTCCATGGAAACAGTGGGAAAAGTGTTTGATTCGTGGAAACGAAGTTTACGTATGTTTGCTAGGAACCATGGAGAACATATAGAACAAACAAAAAATATTTATAAGCGAGAATTGTACGTTTCCTGAATTTTTGAAAGTGGCCAAATAAAAAAGCAGACTCCCTCTGTAATGCAAATTTTACGTAAAAAATTTTTTTTAGTAAAAATATTTTTTTGGATGCCTTTTGCCCCAGAAACGTGAAAAAATTGTTAATGTGTAATTAATGTCTGTTTAATGTAAAATATTTTAAATTTCAAAAATTTGTGCGCGGCGCTGTGCACCTCGGATATCCAAGCACTATAGCGCGATAGATCGACAATAAGGTTATCTTCAAAATGTGTATCTTGGATTTTTGAGATACACCCAGGATGTACCTATACCAGATGCGAAAATACATATTAGCCACCCTGTAGTAAATATCAATGAATTTGTATCATTTTAGATCCCTGACGTGTGTGTGTGAAGATATGAAAATGAGAAATTGTAAAAATGGAATTCCACTCTGGCCAATTAGTCCTAATTAGAAGTGTGTCTTGAGTTTTTAAGCTTACATTTTGAACGAATGTCTTAGAATTTGAATTTTTCTCAAAATGTTCATATTCGTTAGACAATTGAGTTTCTACTCAGCATATCTGAAATAATGCACATATATAATCAGTTTGCCAAATTTCCAAATATAAAATCGAAATATTAAATTGCTTGTGGATGTCTGAGGTCGAGCTGAGAGTCGGGTGATGATTAGTCATGAAACATAACCCATAAGAGACCCAACTCTACGACAACAAAACGAATAGGTAGTTATTTTTGTTTTGTTATAGATGTGTATGCACTCTGTATGAAGAATTTTCGCTGACCCATTATTCCTAACCATAGTCTCCCACGGTTCTATTTTTAACCTAGAATGCTGTTAAAGGTACATGTAACTGTAGACACTAAGACATGAATTTTTTCTCCCGGTTTCTTCACAATAACAACTCAAATGTAATGTCACTGTGGAACTCCTCAACTGTAGAGTATTTTGATTCAATTGGCCAACCCTAATAAATAATATAATTGTCTCTGTCATTTTGTAATTGCATGGGTTTGACAAAAAAAATAGTTAAATCTCAAGTTCATATACCAATGTGTGAAGAAATTCATGTCACTCCATGTTTTATGATCCTAATAATTCTATGTTATTCACTCACATGAGACAAATAATAGTAATTTTGAAATTCTTTTTTCCGCACTGCACTTGCTGTCTCGTCACAAAAAAATGCATTTTTAAACAAATATCTGAAGAGACTACATGGCCTATCAACTCTCGTACTCAACTCTTGCAATTTATGAAAATAAAATGAAGTTGAATCTAGAATTATTTGAATTTTTAAAATTGGATTGCGTGTTTTTATAAAATGAACTGCCCTACATTCGTCTGCCTGAAAATACTTTGTGGCATGCCATATTTTTAGGTCAAAGTTTAATCCTTCAAAATATAATTATTTATTTTATCACTCCGTGTGCTCGTGTGACTGCATACATGTTCAACCTTTATAATTTAATGACATACAGGGTGACCCATAACATTACGCGTCTCTCATAGATTGCCAAAACTTGTCCCATGTATTAAGGATGCAAGCTACGTTTTGTAAGTTTTGTTACAGGTACGGCAATTACGTTAGATTCTTGTGAAATCTTCACAAAAGTTTCTGGTGAGAACTCCGGGGTCACAGACGCATACCTGTTTCTAAAAATATTATTTCTCGAATTGTAAAACGAAAAACTCACTTGTACGATTTACATGTTCCACAAGTTCCCTCCCTCCCAGCGTCCACTCCATACCATGTTACATAATATTATCTTTCTTGCCTACGTTTATCCTATCCACGAACTGTTAATTCCACGAACGTTTCTCTAATATTCCCACAGTCAATCCTGTGGAAATGTCCTGGTCCGGCTGGAGAACTCACGGTCACTCACATGCATTCTACCCTTCAATCTCATATAAAATTCATCTTGCAAAAAATATGTATGTACAAATGTTGTGTATGATTTGTAAGTAAAAATGCCACGTGGACAGCCTCTGCATTTAGAACACAGGGTTGATGATTTAACCCTACTATTTCAACATACACATTCAGCGTGGGTCAATAAAAATGTACACCTTTTAAAATTGAACTTTGTAGTGGTTTTAGGCAACATGATAAAGACCTGATTTTTCAAAAAGTTTTTCCCTCTTCACTATTGAAATGTAAAATGGTGGAGTTTTGTCTATTTACCTCCACCACAAGAAATTTGTTGCGATGCTTGGCCATTCCTTACGGCGAATGTCGTTTAATATGTGTATTCTTCTATTTTTAAAACTGAATCAGCGAATAGGCACCTTGAACATGCACAGTAGGCCAGAATTGGTTTTGGTCCACCCTGTATTTGTATTAATATTTGGTGGGAATGTGTACTTAATTCGGTGTGGTTTTTGGACCGAGAGTCCGTACTTTCATAAATTATATTCTATTAACGGTGTAGGACATAAATGCAGTTGGTGGACGAATGAAGTGCAGCCTAAACAGTTAAAAATAATCAAGTTTTACGAGACGGATGAAATTGTGTGAATGAGAACGATGAATTGTCACCATTTCTGTAGACTTTGTTAGGTGAATTTTGCAAATGTCAATGTGTTGGAGATTTATGGCTAGGGTGCTGTTGTCTGAGAGACCCCGGGACCTTTCTTGAACTCATGTTTTAAATAAAAATGCGTGCTTGTGCATGTGTGCTACATGAAATGAAATGAGTGCGTGAATATATGAGGAAAATAAGACAAGGGATGAATGACAATGTAGAGTTAGTTAGCATTTGAGTTGATTATGGGTAAGATGTTGTAATAATAAGTTCATGACGATTCATCGGCCAATTTTTGACTAAAATATTGAGTACGAATTAAAAACAAAACTATAAAATTGTGTATCTTGTTGAATTTATTAATAACTGTTGTACCCGTTTACAGTATAATTGCATAAATCATCTATTACATGAACGAATTGAAAAGTAGGTTCTGGAATGGAAAGTCAGAATGAATAAAAAAACAGAGCTCCCTGTGTATGTGTGTGAGAACTTGAATTTCACTTCTACAATTGTCATGAGCCAAATGGGGTAAACTTTAGTCTTTGAATAATAAAACGTATTCTCTCTGCGACACTTATGTATGAAAATCTTCGACTGATTTGGTCGCGTGCCACTTCAAGTAAACTGATTCAAATCAAGGTCTTACGTGTACGAAATACTTTTTTGGCAATATATAAAGGGTGAAGGCGGATATGCTGTAACATTTAAGAGCGTTTTATTGTTGGAACACCAATTTTATTCGATTTAATTAGAACACAAAATGAATTAATCAAGTAAGATTTTAATACTTAACACGAGGTACAACATATTTAACTAGTTAATTGAAGTGTACATTTTAGTTATCATTTTCTTTTCAAAAAATATTTTCAAATCCAAGTCTTCAGCTAATAATGCTGTGTTGAATTTTTCTGCGGACTGTACCGCCTTAGAAATTCCATTGTTACAATCTGCACAAAATTTATGTTTTGAGCGAATGCACTCATGATCAGCAAATGAAATGGTCAATCCTTCAAAAGGTATTTTTAGTTCATCCTCAAAAACAACTTCCGGATCAATCCATTCAAGTCCAGATTCACTGTTGAAACGAAGTTCCCAATTCCATTCGTCAAAATGTACTTTTTCCAAAGGATAAATTCCTCTTGCT
>JAQGCB010001988.1:0-12708 GCA_034698835.1 Protaphorura tricampata
CATCATATAGAACAAACCAAGAAGATCCACAAACGCAAAATATAGGTTAAAAAAAAATATGAAGTCGTCTAATTTTAGAGTCCCACCCCTGTACGTTCGTATCATGCATGACGACCATTATTGCCCTACCTTTGTATAATACTTTAACAGAGACAGGCAACTCAGGTCAGATACGCCACGCGGTTCTCTGTGTGTAGAGTAGAGTAGAATGGATTCCTTTGGGTGCCATTTTACCGTACTCTGGTTTATATCTTTGACTTCGCTTGACTTCATCGTATAAAATACACGGAAGGTGGATTTGACGGTCTTATCAAATTCGATCAAGTGGGAAGACTTGGGGTACTCTACTGTACTGAGGTAAAAGTGGAATGGGTTTCAGTATTCGTACTAAAATAGCGGAATTCCTTCAGGCTATAAAATAAATGAAGGATAGTAATAGTAAAGACACACGACACACTTCCCATTAGGAATGAAGGGCATTGCTCTGGTTAAAATGGGGTCTTATCGGAATTCTTTAGTGGGTTTTTATGGAAATGAGGTGATTTAAATTGTTAGAACCGTAAAAATAAATCCAGTCATGAGCTCGAAATCAAATAGTACTTCTGTACGGGTCAGTTTTTGGAAAGCCTTTACTTTCTGTGTTATCTGTCCACAGTGTTCATCCCACTAACTAAAAAGTATGAATTGAATGCCCATTTCTTCTTTAGACAAAAGGATTTTTTTTTCAAAAAGACAAGGCCAGTTGAAAAAACACAGATCCTCTATTTGTTTATTTCGAGTAAAATTTTGAAAAACTTTTCCCAGTTTGATTGAACGTGCTTGGATTCTGAATTCTGATACTCCGAATTAGTGAAGCAGAAAGGAGACCGACATTTATTTTCTGCTGCTCCTCGAGATCACGTACAATTACAGATCATAATTCTTAGAGGATGTGGGTTGTATTTTGCCAATTTTGGCACGTGGTGTGAAGGAATAAGAGAAATGTGGGTCTTGACGTTACCACTAGGTATTGCGAGGCTAAATTACTTTCCCCATCACTCTGCTTGTTGAACTTCTGCAAACACATACACAAACTCACAAGGAAATCACTTTTTATGTAGTACATAATTCATGTATTTTATGTTCTGACGAATCAGTGCAGTGGGGCATGAAACTTAGTAGTTAGATTTTTGAGTGATTTACATTAAAAGTGGTTTCCTTGTACCATCAACCAACGTTTCCAAGATTGAATCCTTTCCAACATGATGAAAATCATTAATGACAACCCTTTCACTCATTCTTCTTCCATTCTCGGCTCTCAAACTGCTTATACTCGATTATTTATAATTCCATTTTTCGGGGGTAGCATGTGCCATATGGTTCCTAACACTATTAGAGTACCAGCACACGTTCTACTTCGGATATTGCCATCGCATCCTGCCCTGCTCCGTAGTATTTATGCTATGCTGCCTCACTTTTCTCAAACGTAATAAATTTTACCCTACGTACTATCCAAAGTAATTTAGTTTTTGCTCTCTCTCTCTCTATACGTTTAGTTTAGAGTGACATTAAATGTTAGGGAAAGTTGAAGAAATTATTAGAGCAAAAAAAAATTGGTCGTGCTTGTCTGCACTCAATCAAGAAAATGTTATGTCAAGTATAATCAGTCCCACATTGATTGGAGTTGACATTTTACCACTCCAGACTCTCTATCACATAAAATATTCAGAGTGAGTGATCAAATAACGGAGTATGGGCTCATATGTTACTACGTAGTATATTTTAATGCTGACGAAGTTAGACTTTTATGAAATGAACCGTAAAGTTACGATTTTAGCAAGGTGATTTACCCTATGTGCCCTTTTGAAAAGTTCAGGGCGTACTATTTTTAACAATCGTCGATTTGCGACGCTAGTGATTAGCTAGTTAGACCATTACGAATGGCGATGAATTTCCTACTAGGTGCAATTTCAAATCGCTGTTCTTGTCGATATTATTTTTGGAGTTTTTGTAGTTTTTGCAGTTTTTAGATATGGTCTCCGATAACAAGGCACATAACTCGTACACTTTTCGAACAAAAAGTACGAAGTCTAGTTAAGGTGTGACATTTTGTCCGTCACGATATGATTACAAAAATTAATACAAACTCTCTATTTTTTTTGTATGAATTTCAGGTTTACTCCAACATTCCAAACATTGGAGAACATTCATTTTGGGGGGTCCCTTCACTACGTGTACTAAACTTAAAAGGAAATAACATCAGTCAAATTGTAGAAAAGAATTTTAAAGGTTTGGTGAGTTTGGAAGTGTTAAATCTATCGGACAACAAAATAGACTCTTTTGTGTCTGCTGCATTTCAATCTCTTGCCAAATTACGTGAGTTGGATTTATCCAACAATAGAGCCACAAAATTAGTTGAGAGACAATTCTACAACCTTCATATGCTTGAAGTCCTCAATCTCAGCGGGAATCAAGTCTTGGAGCTTAATCCTGATGTTTTCCGTGATATTTGGCGGTTGAAAGATCTTCGTTGCAGACATTGTGGTCTCAAAACAATTAACCAACTCCTGTACGCTCTTCTACCGGATATAAGGGTAATTTAAACTTCACACAAATCAAATCAACATGGTTTTCCTCACACAACCTCTAAAGAAACATAAACTAACAAGGAAACTACGCTGGATGTTAAAACCGGATGGGTAAAAATAAGCCCGATTTATCGGAATGTGTTTAGTTCACTAGGTACAGGAATGAAGTTTATATGGTTTTCACGTCAAAAGTGGTTTCCTTGTAGGACATGAGTGATGCTGTACTATTAAAGGGCAATGAAAAGTCTTCTAGACTTTAGTTAAACTTGAACGCACGCACATATTGGAATGATAGAAGACGGGAAATGAAACTCGAATGCCATTTCTCCGGAAATGACTGTCTGTGTTTTATTTCTGGAAGACACAGGGGATGAAAATGAAAGCGTGTATATAAATCTACTCTCATGCATCATGTTCGGAATAGTTCTGAAACCTAGAGTGAGCGTCTTATAATTAATACTGTGCCTACTTTATTTACGGCGTGTTAATTTTGACAGTCAATTCTACTCTACATTGAAAATGTAGATTCGAGAGGAAATTAAACTGTAAATTCGTCACGGGGAATCAAATGCAATATATATTGACAAAGAAAGTCGAGCCTTAAGATGAAAATGTGGCTTTAAATCCATCATAGTTAAATAAATAAATACCCAGACTTCAGGGCATATAGCTTTCCTTCCCTTTTTAACCCGAAAATTTCGGTAGTCGTTCTTGAGCAAACAACGGAAACCTAAGCTCCTAACCATTACAGGAAAAGCAAAAATGCGGAGGGCCGAGAGCGTATTATACATAAACGAAAACAGATAGCCCACAAGTACACAATACAAGTTCTTTTTTTTTTACCCCTGACAGAGGAAGCCATAAGAATAACAATAATAATTATTGACTCCCCCTTAAGTCAACATTGAGACTGAGACAGTAAATATTATTATGCCCATAAAACCTCAAATGTCAGATGACCATTGATATTTCCTCCCAAAGGCAATGGTAAAAGACCACAAAAGTTTCTACTTTTATTATTTATAACTTGAGAGAAGCCAGAGAAGGAAGAAGACACAGAGAGAATTCCAAAGTGAGTAAAAAGAAAGGACGGAAGAAAGGTGGAGAAAGTTGAAGAAAAATCTTTAGTCCGTGAAGCAGAAAGTTGACTTTCCACTTTCCCCTTTCCCCTTGTCTCAGTTGCACTCTAGTGTCACAGGCGAATGCCAAATCAGACAAAGGGTAAGTGCTTGTACATTTGGCGAAATAACCCAGAATAAAGCACATAGAAAGATCAGTCCGTAAGTAGTTACGTTACCAACTCTCCATAATTATTTCTGCACGCGGAGAAGCATTTTGCCAAAATTTTTGCTTAGACATTTGAAATCTTGCCTGTAACATGAGCCCTGAGTTATAGTTTTGTTATGACTGTGAGTTGATGCTCCAGTTCATAGTCAAGGGTTGAAAAGTTTGATCCTATTTATTAATTCGGCACCTGACTCCCTTATTTTCCACCTCTTGAACAAACATTGCATTTGCAGTTGCAGTTTGGGGTGAATGGTTCAATAGGAACAGAAAGAACAGAAAACAATATATCCCAATCAGTGTGGATTCTTCAAAAGTTAAATAGACAAGAAATTTCTACTCTTGGTTACGCAAGTTACGCTACGGATGCCATCACGTGAAATGACTCACAATTGAGCTTTCATCTTTTCATCCGAAGAAAAGATTAACTTTTTTTGATTGAGTCTGTCAGTATATGTGCTGGCTGTTGAGTTTGATAAGATTGGATTATATTCTATTGCGTTGCATTGCGAAGACCCAAGACAAGTACGGGTGCGACTGCGAGTGTGGAATCTCAATAAGAAATATTCAAAGACGATGAAAAAAAAATCTGGTTCTCAAATCTTGTTAACGCAGTTCGAATTCGACGCTTTCTTTGAGTCGAGAAAAACTTGTGGGGAATCAGAGGCGGCTTAGTTTTTTTGTACACCTTTGTTTTCCTTAATGTTACAAGATGCTTCCTTGTATTTTTTTGAGGGTCCGATCTAAAGACAAACATATTTTTTGACGCAGATGTTTTCGTAGATTTTTCCTAGAAAATTCCTGTCGCGCCCAATGAATCTTCCATACTAATCTAAACAAATAAATTACGGTAATCGTTGCGAACAATGGGGTACCACAGTTTAATTTTTGGCTACAAAAGTGAATAAATATTTCCGAGATCCGAAGTGGGTCAAACTGCATGCACAAATCATAAATAAATCGTTGTAAACAATAATCGCTTAATCAATTTGAATTGAACCTAACAAATAAAATGTCAAATCTTGTTCTACTACTGAACCATTTCTATATGAATTACGACCAATATTCTTAGGAAAACGGAATTATGACTGCCATTAAAAATAAATGCTCTCTTTGGAATTTATGAAAGCGTTCCGCGTTATAAATTTCAGTATTACTACTCCAAGGAGGAAGTAGCAATTTGTTCCCTCAGAGAAGACATAATGTCATTTCTAATTTTGAATGTTCTAAATTTTTTTTATTTTATAGATCTTGGATCTTGGTAAAAACGAGTTCAAGTATTTGAACAAAGAAGAATTTGTTGGTTTGACCCATCTGAGGGAGCTTTATCTGGACGAAAATCAAATTTCCGCAATAACAGTAAGGGAATCCTCTGAAATATATCCGATAAAAACAAAGTGTATTGAGGAAGAAGACGGGGAAGAAGTTTTAAAAGCATTGCATTGTGATTGTCTTTTTTTTTTCTCAATAGGACGACACTTTTCGGTCATCCAGACTCACAGTCCTCTCCCTCAGTTCTAACAGAATTGTAAGATTGGACAGAAAAGCATTTGAGAATGCAACGGTGGCTGAGTTGGACTTGTCCGGAAATAAATTCGAGTCCTTAGACAAAGCCATGTTCACGACTCTAAGAACGAATCTCTCTGGATTGGATTTGAGCCGAAACCCAAAACTCAAGATTCACTCTTTGATGGTTCTTCTCTCAGAAAATACACTTTTGAAAAAATTGTCTTTGGCCAAAAATGATTATACTGATCTACCATTGGACATATTTGAAAGACTACGAAGACTCGAATTTCTCAACTTGTCCGGCAATCATTTGATCGTAATCCAAAAACTACCTATATTATTTCAAAGAATCATAGCATAGCACGTGTAGTATAATTGAACACAATTGTACGTAACTGGACTGTAAATTTTTATTTCAGGATATTTATACCCATCAGTTGACACCACTCGGAAACCTCAAAGTCTTGGACTTATCCCATAACAAATTGAAAGGAATGGACTCAGACATTTTGACACTGATAGACAGACTCTACAATTTTCGGGAACTCAGACTTGTAGGAAATCCTTGGGCTTGTGATCTCTGTAATATTCCTCCACTACTCAAATGGATTCGGGTCACTCCACTTTTCAGACAAGGCTGTATGGACGACAATGGTAATCAAATACGTGCTGACAATAATTGTCTTTCTCTAAAAATTGTTTGAATAAATACAGTACGTCCTGAGTTCTCGGCTTACCGTAAAATTTCAAAAAGTAATAAAATAACTGCCACGGCTGACGGGTTAAGCTAGGGACAATGAACTTTCTCTCGACTTTCTCCATGGAGAAAGTAGTGACATGCCAGCTACTCGAAAAACTAAGCTTTCATTTTAGTCTATTTAGAAACTGAAAAACGATGTCATTTTTTTTAAACAGGAGAATACTGCCTTCGTTGCTCATCACCGCCAGCACTTCTGGACAAACCAATACTATCATTAGAAGAATCTCTTCTTGAGTATTGTAACAGTAATGTTGAGCCAGCATCAATTTTAGCTGCTGACCCGCGATTTGGTTTATTCATTGGATGTGCTGTAATTCTAATCGTTCTAGTTATCGCAGCCGTGTCAATCATTCTTCATTCAAAATGGCATGCTGCTCACTACTACACTCATGAAGAAGATCGACCTGAGATTGGAACACCTCCAGTCCCACCAGACTATGATCATCTAGCCGTCAACGAAGGCTTTGACAATCTTTACTTCAATGGGAATGGAAACAAATCCAAAATGATTGCCACCATTGAGGAAATCACTTTTGACTCTCAATACCCTCCTAACTGCATGGCCCCAGAACTAACGAGTTTCAAACAACACTCACACAGTAGACCCACTTCAGCCTCCTCCCCAATGTTACTACATAAACAGAATCATTCTAATATTCACAGGTAGTAGGTTGATAAAATATAGTGAAACCTGCGCTGAGCGACCACCCGCATCATATTTAACGGCAGAACCCACTCGCCTGGGACAAATGTCACTAAAAGTCTCCCGAAAGGCATTGCTCAGACCAGGTTTCATGGAATTATAGTTTTAATTCTTGATAACTTTAATCGTATGCTTTAAGTATGTTAATGATAGAAATCTGATGAATATTGGAACGGGCATCTCTGATGATTTTTTAAGAGCAGCTAAACCAAAAGCTATGTATAAATGTTGTATTCCGAATGACAACGGTTTTTAACCCGCAAACTTTTACCAATATTTTTGCGCCTGCTATGAATGTGTAGTAGGCTATTTTTGTGTTCTACCCCTAAAAATGCTGCCAAGTGTAATCACGAATACTCAATCCATATTCTCCTATATCCTAAGGACATTTTCCCAAAAATATGTACAAAATAAATCACTCTTTGCTGGAACTACTAATAGTACAATCTTTCAATTAAATTTAGAATGAAGAGAATGGTTCACGTACTGATTAAGATTTACATAAACTTGTAGAATAAATGGATATATTAAAATTAAGGATTTAAAGTGTAGATGCATGTCGATATTCATCACTGTAATATTACATGGAGGAATCATATGTTAAAATGAGTGTTTGTTAATTGGTAGTAGTAAAATTAGTAATTAATTGACGAGCTTTTATTTAAGAAAGAATTCTCTTCATATCTCGTTCATTATTGATATTGTAAAAGTGATCCGTAATTAAATAAATAAATGCCATAGATTAAGTAGTGAATGCTTTTCTTATCTCATGAGTGACAAATTGATGAAATTTTTCGTTATCCGATGAAGAAATGAATTAAAAAAACCTTCAAAGTGTTTTTAAAAAACGTGTTTCATTATTACACAATAATTTTAATTTCAACATTTTACTGTACCTAAAATCTACTAACAATCAACATTGAAATTTATTTTATATTATAGGATGAATTATAACATTAACACTAACCTTCTGTTTATTGGACGAATGATTCACACAACACTCGGTCACACGTAGTACTAACATACGTAATTCTCAGACTTGATTTCCTGTTCCTTCTCTTCAAGTCTGTTCACTCTCACGTCTTTGGTTCTCAGTTGAATGAATACCTTGTGACTTATTATTTTCTCCAGCCGACCGACTACTGTCTTCATCCAACTCACTATCTTCTGATGTAGAAGAATCGTCTGAAGATGGTTTTTCAGATTTCTTCGGTTCTGATGTACTAGTTTCGGGTCCGGGTTGATTGTCTTGACTTGGTGGTTGAGGTATGTCTTCTGGTTCGGCGAACCTTGATATTAATTGGCACATGGCTAGTGTGATCAGAACGAGGACAATCATCAAACAAAGAAGATAGAAACGATGAGTGCCCCAGAGAACCGTGACTAGACCCATCATATAGCATAAATGTCGTTGCATTTTCCACATTGTTCTACAAATAAAAATATCGTCGAATCAGTTTTCAAATTCCCAAGGCTCGACAGTTCTAAGGATAAATCACTCACGGGTTGAAATCAGGGCAAAAATCTTGCCAAAGAATAGCGATAGCCGGTGTCAGCATGAGACACAAGTAGAGTGATAAATCCCACTGTGGTATCTGGTTGAATCTATTAAAAGAAGTAATGTACATGTATAATACATATTTTAGTGATTTCAGAAATGTAATAATTTCGTTTCACTCAAATTTACCTGAAATTGTTTATCCAAAATATCAGACTCGGAAGATTATACAGAGTAAGAACAAACCACAACATGGAACAGTGAACATGAAAGTTGATGGGAGACAGTATCTCCCCAACAGTACTGATTTTCCCGCGTATCAAATCTTCTAAAACATCTTCGTATAATTTAAATATCTGCGTCAAGAAAGTAACATTTAATGAATTTACTGTATATCGAATGAGTTTTCAATCGACAACTTGCCTACCTTTACTAAGTACAAGACGAAACCAATCGCTAGGCCCATTGTACCACATGTAGTCAATGAAAGTGATATGATGAGAACGGCGATTGTAATTGGAAACTTTTCAAGCGTGATGGTTAAAGCTAATTCGGTCACTTTTTCAGGTACATTTCCCAATTTCTTTGAAAGAAATCTAGAAAGATTCAAAAATAAATTCAAATTACATCTTAGTTAAACAAAACTTATGATGAATTCTTACCTCGTTGTAAAAGTATGAACGACACTTCCAGATCCAAGCATTATATAATAAGCTCCTGTCGCAACAATCAAGACCAACATGTACGAAATGAGGTACGCAATGATTGGTATGAATATCGTGAATTCTGATGGGCTCATCATTGCCGGCGTTCGAAAATCGTTCCTAACAATTGAATTCATAATGAAACATTGATGTGTCTAAGAAATAAATTGTTAAAGAATTGTTAGAATTTTAGAACTTACGGTAATATCAAAATCATAAAAGCCATAATGAAACCAGGAAGAAGCGTGAGATAATAGGCCTTTGTGATAAGAACTCGATGAAAGTTGATCCAATCTTTCGGCTTCTGAAAATATAGCGTCATCAGTACTATACTCGTAAAATGAGTCGGCAAGAAGCGCCAGTACGTCCGGAATATTTGTCCAGCTGTTTCCACCCAAGCAATTTTAAGGCTAAACAAATACAAAAATTAATTCTTTCAAAAATCGATTCTTTTACATTAAGGAGAAACGAAACATTTAGGAACCTTACCTTATTGTGTATTCGCACCCCCGAACCAAATACACTAAAGCATGAGCAGAAGCCGACCAATCACTAAATCGAACCAGTAGACTTTCGTTCCTAAATTAACAAAAACTAATTATTTTGTGCAAGTGCAATAATGAGTCCAAATATATTTTATAAATTACCTCAGTAAGTTATGAGTCTGAAAATTCCCATTTCGAAAAATTCCAATCGCATTGTTGTTTTTGCAGACAGAATTGTTATTATTATCTGTACTCTCCAAAGTCGCAGTAAGTTTCCAAGCAAATGCTTTGCTCAGATTGGTTGAATCTGGATAGCTGAAATTGAAGAACATTTCTCCTTTGGTCTGAATCTTCTCTCCCAAAACGTTGTGTCGGTTAATCCGGTTGTACACTTCTCCATTGATGCAACTCTAAAAGTAGATATTGAGTCTGTATTATTTCTCATCTCTCGTAGAATCATGGTAAAAAAATAAGTTCGAAGAAACCCGAAATAAGAAAGTACAAAAAAGAACAATAATGTGATTCACTATGGAAGTAAATAACGTGAGGAAAAATTGTTAAATCAATTGGATTTTGGAAGACATAAATGACTTACTGGATATTTATCGGATTCAAGTTTGACCACAAGATGGGAGAACTTGAAGTGTTTCATCGTAGAGTAATCAATATGGATCACCTTTGTCCTACGGTTTGCAGATGGAAGAAATTCTGTCCGATTACTCAGATTGATCATTTCAGAACTGCAAAGATACGTAAAGGCAAAAATCAATATATAAACACACTTCAGTATTCAGTTGCGATTAAATCACAGATAAATCGCTCACCAAATCCTGACATCATTAACAATCTTTTGATTTGAGCACCCAAAAATCCAATTCTTGGACTTTGTATTGGTTGTTGTTAAAATGATCGCATACTCATCTGGATCCCCCTTGATTCTTTCCTCAAATGTAATTTTGGGGAACATAATGTAAGTTAGCTGATGTGTGGGAGGTTGGCAGTATTCAAGCTTGAGATATTCATTCCATAAGACTGAGGGTGGTTTTCCAAAATCCAATTCCACAGGATGCGCCGCGTGATAAGAATTTCCTGATGTTCTCTAGATGGGTACAAAAAACACAATAGAGAATACTATTAAATCAAATCTAATTCATGGAGAACTGTCGGATTGAGGAGCATTCGGCGATTTCACCGATTTATGAAAATCCAACCTCCAAAAAATGATATTCCAAGATATTCGTCCTCAAAGTGATGTTCTCAGTGATCGTAAAATACTTTGTCTTCTTTTGGTACTCCACCAAATCGAACAAGGAACGTACAACGGTCAAAACTAATTGTTTACACCAAACTATGCAAAGATGGTCCGTCGATGCCCAAACGGTAGGGATTGAAGGCGCCTAAGTAATGAATAACATGCATGTGAGAAAAGTATGGAGATATTTTTGGTTAATAATAGTACTTTTTAATACAAGAAAAACTAACCGAAGTTTGAATATCATTGTGATTCCACTTTGTCAATTTATTGGGAATAATGAGATCCCTGTCACCACCAGCCACGCTGACCAAAGTAACTTGCTTCCCCTCGGTTTCGGTCAGGCCAGTCCAATTTCGTTCGACGTAATAATAAAACAAATCTAGGTCAGGGTCTGTTAAAAGGAGTGCCCTTTGATGTGGTGTAGCAAGAGTGAAGATAAGCTGTGATTTTATCTCGTCAGTATTGATAGCTTTGGCGACAATTCCGCCCTTTAAATTCAGAAATACACAATAATTTAAATCACGGAATCAGGGCTTTAAATATTAAGTATAGTCAGAAAACAACTAACCATTGAATGTCCAATCAGAACAACATGTTGATAATCTTCATAGAAACTCATAATTTTATCAACAGCACGACGTGCATATTCACTCTGTCTCTCCAGAACATAACCATAAATTCCAGACATCTCATCATGGAAGTCAATCGTAAAGAAATCAAAGTGGTAAGGAGTTCTGTTGTTCAACCATTTTCGTAGGGCAACAGATGCGAAGGATCGGACTGCAAATTAAAATGAAAACATTAAACTGTGCACAATGCTTTCATCCGAAATGCAGAATCTTGTATGCATCTCGCTTGGATTAAATACTCCATCAAAACTGGTCAATCGACTTTACATTACCTTGTTTGTAAGACCCAGCGTTTCCAGGAAGAAATAAGACTGGTATTCCAGTGAACTGTAGGTGCCGTACTGTGTCAATTTGTTTGCCCTCCGCATAAGCGTAGAGACCGTACATAGCATACTGTTTGTCACCCTCAAGGTCCATCGGTATTTTCTGAATTTGAACAAAATTATAAATTAAATGAACTATACAAAATTCTATCACACAAGTAGAGTGGGCTAATTCTTGAATCATTACATTAAAAAAATCAAAATACTTACCACAAATTGTGGAAATTCGTACATGTACGTCATTTCACACTTGTTCTTCTCCACATTTCTGACAAAATCATAGGCCCCAACAATGAAAACAATGGAGAATAGTATGCTCAGAATATACACAAAAAAGTTTAGGACGTAGACCGTCAATTCCGAGTCCCGGACCTCAGCCTCTGTCTTGTACCACTTCATTATGAACTGTATCTTAAAAAAAAGAAAAATTAAAAAAATAATTACCTATTACAATTTACAGTGAGAATGGATTTACAAAATTTGAAACAAACTTACATGTGATTTTGGAAAGCCGAATTTGACCCCTGATTTGATTGTCTAAAAGTGAGACATAAGGCACCTCAATTGTCAGTCCTTTTTCAGTAAATTGGAAATTGGAAAATTTGACACTCCAACGGCAGACAGGGCAGGGCGGACAGGACACTCCCTTAATTTTGAATTTGGACAAGAGAAAATTGAATTGTGAAATTCTGGAAGTCTCAAAATTCAATTAATCCGGTTCACTAGTGATTATACCAGTAAAATTTGATACCTTTTGACTAGACCAGTCAAGACTTCGCAAGTAAGACTCAATACTGTAAACCCAATGCATAGATTCCGTCAATGACAACTAAAACAGGGTGGTAAAAATGGACTTGTCAACAAATTCCTCTGCAGCGGTCTCCGTTACACCACTCTGAGTGTCAATTTAAGAATACTGTGGAATTACTACAAAATCAGTGACTCATGTCACTCTCACTGTCACTCTCGATTTCAATCTGGAAACTTGGAA
>JAQGCB010001989.1:0-12708 GCA_034698835.1 Protaphorura tricampata
GTATAAAACCAATTCCAAAAAAAGTTTTTAGAAAAATCTATAATCAAAATACTTATTGTCAATACATAAATTGCGGCTCATTGTATTATAATTGGCTGACTCACAAAAGTTGTCGATACTGTGTCAGGGCATTCAGCAGTGATGACCTGATATAAAAAATATAAGTCATATAATCATACATGTTAAGTTATGTTTTGGGGAAAAAATTCTTACCGCGTACGCTGATTGCATGCACGCCGCGTCGGCAGCTCCCTCAACTATTCGGAGGATAAAAGAAAGTGTCACGAAAGTGGTAGTATCGTCTATATCGGTTAAGAATCTAAAAGTATGAAGAATCCATTCGTCAATATTTTATTGATGTAGTATTTAAGATACAGACAAGTAAATTGCATAACGTAACCCGAACATGATGACACTTATTCCGGAAGTGAAAACCCCAGCGTTGAACAGAGTTTGTGGGCTAATTTTGCCAAGCTGAATTATTTAAACAAAAAAACAGGTGAACCTATTTTACATAATTTATGGTGCTAATAATTCAGCTAATAATTTAGAATGATCAGAATTGACTTACTAATTTTCCAAAAATTGGGCACATGATCAAAATCGTCTGAAATAGAGACGAAACACTGAATGAAATGTGTGCTGTACTGAGAAATGATGTGGATGACTGTTATCAACTCTTACCAATTCGAAGACTCCAAAAACCAGACCCACTTCTGTATCAGTTACACGTTTTTGTTCAGCCTATAATCGTGTAATATCACGTTAGTTAATTAGAACTGTCCTATTCTGTTCCAACGTTTTTAGAAATCATGGTGCCTGTGTTATATTTGTGTGTATTTGTCAATATTGACAGGTTAGGTACTTACTTCTCTAGGGAAAATTGGGCCTTGAATAGAAATCACTAACGCTGAGCAAAAATCAACTAATGCGAAAACAATCAAATAGTGCCATTGCCTCCGATTGTAACCCATTAGCGTTGGGCCACGAACCTTGAAGGTTTTGCTGGTTTTTCTGGAGGCCGGAGCTAGGAGGGAATCATCCGAGTCACTATCATTCTCCAAATTTCCACTGACCCCCCAATAACCTGACTTAGGCACTCCACCGAGTCCGAATGAGATTCGTCTTCCCCTATTGTGTTGAGGAGGTGGGTGACTGGACTCCAAATCCTTTGGGCCCGGAGAAAGAAATTTTCCAGATGGACCAATAACAGCAATTGATGAGCGACGAGGACTAGCCCTGGAGAAAGTTGCATTTCCGAATCCAAGAGAATTGTCTGAATCTTGGATGACAGGTCTGGTAATATTTGAATAGCGGCGATGAGGGCTCTGAATATTACGTCTTGGTGAAGGGGGAAGTGTAGCTGATGAAGGTCTGAGAATGGTAATCTGAGGGTAAATACAAGATGTCGTTCCTCCAGGTTCTAAATGGAATTCATGCAATTAAAAATCATTAGATTTAGAAAATGGTAATATTTAGGGACATTTAATCAGTAAGTAAAGTAGCAGAATTGGAATAGGTATAGTGTTTCTGTCAAGGAGATTAAAAAATGGTTTCATTGTTCCAACCTGACCATGCAGTTCTTGTTAAAACAAAATATAGGGTGGGCAAAAGTAACCAGATTTCTTTGTAATACTGTAGCACACAAAAAACGGTTACTTTTGCCACACCCTGTATATCCATCCTTACCAGATTGAGTCGGACTCGTTCCAACATTCGGACTCGATTGTAATGACAGGTTGTTAGAAGAATTGATACTTTGCTGGGAAACTGATATTTGTCGAACATTTTGGTCATATCCATTACTAGTGTAATGTGGGTCTGGAATCTGACTGACTGTAACTGTATCCGGGTCTTCTGGAACCGTCAAGTTATCCATGCTGTAATTCTCGGATGAATTTGAGATGAGTTGCGGAGGTTGTATTGTTGACCGTTTTCTTCGCGGGCGTGGAGGTCCTGCTTCAGAAATAACAATTGGTACTGGCACTGGACGAACTTCATTTCCACTCATTGTGTATAAAGGGCGTATGTGTTTGACCTTCCTCAACTTTTGATCTCAAAAGGCATGTAGTATTATTTGACGGAAATTATGACTGTGGTCTGTTTCTGTACAGAACAAATTCAGTCTGACAAATGATCTGGATACGAATTATTTGTCAGAGTCAAAATTAGATTTTTATTACAACCTTAAATCCAAATGGATTGACATGTATTGTGTTCATGGTATATTACATACGTATTTTTAGAACAATTTATTAATCCATATACCTTAAGTCATTTTTGTGTGTAAGAGAAGGGCAGATTACAAAAATACACACTCTCTGCTTTGTCAGGATTAATTTCCAACTCAGCTGGAGGCTGGAGAATTAGGAAGTAGTTGCATAAAATTATGCAATATGATGGATGGAGACAATCACACACACAACTGTCTTTCATGTTTTGACTAATTCCTAAGATGTTAAGCATATTTTTCTGTGCTGTTGGAGCTTCAGATAATTCTCAAAGAATGTATCCAACTGCAATTCAATGAAGTCCTAAATACCATTGTTGTGAATGTCTGGTGACAACCGTAACACTATAGAATCATATTGAATTGGAAATTAAACTTTTATTACAATTTTTTTTATTTCAGTTCCATCATAGGTTGGCATGCCTATTCAGTGATGTATTCTTACTGTAATTCTACATGATCAGATCTACAGTGAATTAATAGAACGCAGCAAAATATACGACACACGACTAACCAGATACTTCAAGAACACAAATTCTTTGTCGATTTATTTTACAAGTTATATTTAGCAGTTAAATAATCCCAGAAGTGAAATCGCTCAAAAAATGATTCCAGAACGTTCGTTTTCAGCTCGGATGATATGTGGTGCCATAACTTTGGATTTCCTCCTACTCCGCTGACTGCAGGTTCCCACACACCCATTTCATCCAACGGTATACTATTGTAATTGCAGTAAAATCGGAATAAAAATACTAGAATTAATTACTAGCATCTAAATTCATTACTCGTTTTAAAGAAGATGGAAAGCATCACGGGTTTTACGATGAGTACGAATTTGTATTTAACTTAAGAACTCTTAATTTACTGACCCAAGTTTTGCGAAAGACGTCCAGAGACGAACAACCCTCTTCGACATTTTCTCCGACATTGACCCAGGTTCAAATTTGCTCTCGACACCATAAGCCATGTCAAATAAGTATTGTAATGAATCTCCATGAGCCGGTCCTTGAATAATTAAGACATTATATTGTACCAATGCTAAATCTGATGGAGTTTTTTACACACGAAATGATGCATTTTCGAAATTACCTTTCATCGTGTCTGTGACACCGAATTTGGACAATACACTGGACATTCCCATTACGTCGAACAAAAATGGATAGACCATTTGACCATACGAAGCTTGGCTCGTGGAAGCCATTCTCATTCCACGGAGGTAGAAAAAATCCGAGAATAAATTTGTAAGATTTTCTTTTGTTTCTGGACCAATCATTGCATCTCGGAAATAGAATTTGCGTATTTCTTCAGAAATCTTATCCAAGGATTCCATTGGAAGTTTGTCACCATAGTTGAACAGATTTGGAGCAACGCGATTCCACCCTGAGTTCAATTCTTCCAGCAATTTTGCGTCATTTAATAATGCTGTAGGAATTATAAAAAAAACATCAATAATGCAGTAGTAAATAGAAGACCAGGTAGGTTGTTTATCTAAACTGCTTACGCAAGGCATGGAGAAGTCCTTCTTCTTTGTTAGCTCCAATTAGCCAAGGGACTTTGTTGAAGCTTCCCGAGTTGAGATGTTCTGAATATGGCAGTGGTGGAAGAAATGTAACTGGAAACGGTTCTCCGGTAAATCCATCGTTTCCTTCCAGACTAATCGGCCCCATTCTTTCAAAACTTGGGGCAAATGGGATTCGAAAATCCTTTCCCCAACGCTGAAATTTGTTACAAAACTTTTAAGAAAAGTCTAACATAGCCACAATATGTTTGCCATGAAATACCTTGAATTCCTTCGAAGATTTCTCGGCCAGTTCCTTTGAGTCTTTCCCTCGTAGGCAAGAAACCAGTTCCATAGAATTACTCATATTTCCTGCCATTACCGGACAACTTAATAGTTCACCCAATTTCTTTGACATTTCCATAGGATTTGAGCTAAAAGTTCCTGGGTCCAGACTAGTCCCACTTAGAGATATTGCGCGATGAAATAAACCTGCATATAACGCCATAAAACACAGTAAATAACTCAAATAGTTTGACTTCGTAATGAATTAATTAGTCTAGTAATGCTTTAACCTTGTGCAATTGGAGACATCATCATGTAGTGAGTGGAGATAGCACCCGCACCTTCCCCAAAAATTGTAACACGGAATGGATCTCCACCGAAGGCTATAATATTAGATCGTACCCATTCTAAAGCTAAAACTTGGTCCTTTAGTCCCATATTTCCCATGGCAAATCCATCCCCAGTGCTTAGAAAACCTGGAATTCCAGTGATATTTTCAAAATTCGATATCGAATAACACAGCGTATTTTGCTGACTTACCAAAAGGGCCAAGTCTGTAATTTATGGTTACGACTACGACATCTTCATCCATAAAAAATTTCCCTGTCCCGAAATCTGAGCTTGACCCTTCCTGGAATTCTCCACCCAGTCCTCCGTGGATGAACACAATTACGGGCATTGCGAAAGGGGTCATATGAAGGAAACTCATCGGGTGTTGAGTTTCGTTTAGCTTCTAAAATTAAATTAAATCGTATTAAAACCGGCAAGGAATTGTTTGCAGTGAATGGATTCTCATTAATTTGAAATTACTGGCATCCAGTCATAGGTGTGTACGTGGTGAAAGAAATCTAACGTTGATGATGTTATATTTTGGACCATCACTGGTGTGAAAACATTTAGAAAAAGACAATTTTCTTCTCCCTTGACACTCATACCAATACCAATGGAGTCGTATTGAATACAGGGTGGTCCAAACTCCATTGCATCACGAACTCCTTCCCATTGCATCCTAAAAGGGACGGCCGTCTATTTCCAAAATCGGAATGTGTACAAATATTTGCATCATAATTGAATCATACAAATTGAACCGTACAATTTTTAGACAGCACATCGAATTATTGCCGAAATATATATTGATTCTAACCTGAAACCGTTTTGTTTCACTAAAATTTGAGTAAGGAATTCCCATAAACCCAGTATAACTTCGTCCGCTTCTGGATTGGAACATTTTGCCCCGTAGTGGGCCATTCGCTGTCATTACAAATTCTGGAAGCATAGGACCACTTCCTTCGCCATTCGCACAGATTATTTCTTCAAAAATAACACAGAGAAGAAACAATTGTGAAAACCAAACGCAGAGAAAACGTCCCGTTAATCTAGTCATTTTGATATCAGATGCACAATGCAAACTGAGTCAGTAAACTTAAAAATGCTCATGTTTATACTCTTTTAAAAATAATTCCAATTTAGACTGAAGGCCTTGAAATGTTTTTGTCTTGATTTTGTTCGCAATATTACCTGTTAAAAGTTAAATGTCCTCTTTGTTCAGGGTTATGAGTTTATTGTATTGTTTCCCAATACGGAGTAAAATGAGGACTCACACACTCCAACCATTTGAATGAAAAGTGAATCTTTTCATGCTTAATGGAAAGGTGAGTAGTTTATTCCATTCAATAATTAAGTCCAGCGTCATAGTATTACGTTGTTTTAAGAGAATTGACGTGTTTAAAAAGTGAAATGGAAATCCAGAGAGGTATTGGACATCCGGCCGGATATACCTGAGCGTGTCCGGCCTACTATTATTATGGTCTGAAATTCGCACTAACATAGTAAACAAGTTAATCAGGCCGGGCCAAAGTGTTTCAAGGGAAATCATTACTTTTTTAAGTGAGTTTTTGACCCCACGTCAATGCATGTTCGCCTGTCATTTAGAACAAGGAGTCGTTTTCGCAAATAAAGCTGAAAGGGATATCGGTATATTCGGTATTAGGTGGCAGAAGTAATTTTTGGATTGTGCGACAGGTACATTTTTCTATATTTTTGCGGTGGTTTTATTTTATTAGAATCTGACAACACGAATAGGACTGATAAGTTTCAAAAACATCTGAGATTCAAATAAAACTTTGTCTGCAAATAAAATCGGTCACTCTTGAGCTTAGCAGAGTTGGTGCTGATAAGTCCGCCAATTTGAACAACAGGAAAAAGCAGTTTCCTTGTTAATTCTATTGTTATTTAATATTATGCGAATACAGTTCTGAAGTTAATGAAGGGTGACGCACATTGTATTTATTTTATAACATTGGACGTTCGTTTATTTTATAAACTGCAATTGTATGGAATTTTTGAGCGTTTTTAATCCGAAAGATGACTAAAACGCACAGACAACAATTGGCAATTATAAATTAGAACAAATAAAAATTTACATAAACTTTTTCAATAACAACTTTTTACAACAACCAGGCCTGTAACATGATTGTTTTAACAGTTTTAAGTACATTGAATATTACGTAGATATTATCGGAATCAATTCTTAACTTCGGAGGGGAACAGAACAGACTTGTTCAAAACAATTATTGGACTGAAATGAGTGCATTACACATACTATTACTGTAATTATAATTGGACATGCTACTACAGTTGCTACATTCTCAGTTCAAAACATTGCGTTACAAATGACAGAAACTATCTTATTGTTTTACGTTTGATACAAACTCATATTTATCGTATTATGGAGCTAGGGCCCTTTGGGAAAATAATATTTATGGGTGAGATGATGAGCTGGTGGAAGAATCACTGCCTGACGAACTCGTAGATCGTCGTCTTCCATTATCTGCGTAATTAAGAATTGGCTCCAACTCGTCTGATGTTGCTCCAATTCCTTTATTAAAGAACACTAGGAAGACAATCCCGAGCAGTATCTGCAAGTAATGACAATATATTGATGTGAATTTCTCGAAATGCATAATTTTTATGCATGCATGAAGTCTTGAACTTACGAGTATTGATTGGAGGCCAAGTATGAACAGGGATTCTATTCTAAAACCATATCGATCATAAAGGGCTCCTGCGATGCTTGGACCAAGGAATGAACCCAGGGCGACGGAACTCCTCCAAACCCCGGAAATCAGTGCATGTGTTCCCAAATCATTTGGAAATCCATTCATCCTGAAAAATACACATATAAGTTGAGACGATGCTGGAAAGACCGTTCGACACAATTGGTCGTATTCGGACAATTTTCAACACATAAAATAGAATTAGTCATTTAACCCGCAACTACCATTTTCTCTTACCTGGCATCTTGCAAAGCAATTATGAATGATGAGACAAAAATGGCACCAAGGCCCAGTCCAAATAAAACGAGACCAGTAGCTGTCATCCACAACTTTCTGTTCCAAAAAAATCCAACAAGAATGTGTCAGGTGTCAACCAATACCAAAATATCGACAATGATATTCCATGAGTTACAAATTGAATCACTTACGGCGTAGTTGGAACGAAATATGCTGGGCCAATGAGAACATATGCAGTAAATACAAAAATTGCTCCAGTTAGCGTAATGAATTTCGGCTGATTAATTCTATCACAGATTGCTCCCCATATCGGAGCTACAGGTACACAGAAAATATAAATTTTTTATTCCATCAAACTTTTCAGATTTCTACATAATTATGTAATGTCTCTCACCTGTCAAGGCATACACACCACCGAACAGCAAAAACATCAACCCAGTAACTAGTGGGCTAAGGTGAAACTGTTCAGATATAGGAAACACATGAAGAAAATATTATTACAATTTTTGAGCAAACTTATGCAATTATGTCACCGAAGAATTACGTCCGCATGTAAATCAGAAACACATAATTACCTGTCTTAGATGAGGTTCTAGTACCGCTAGAAATTTTAATATATAATATAATTAATATACAATTACATTATTATTAATTATAAGCAATTATATATATAATATTACAATTATTTATAATTGTAATTATAATTGTTCTAGTAAGTGTACCTGATAGGAACCCTAAACTGATTGCAGTCGAAATTATGGCAAAAGTGGAGAAATGAATTGCCGGGATTTTGAGCAAGGAAACTAATCCAGACTTATTTGAAGTTAATGATGTTACAAGTGCATGCTCAGGTGCTCTTTTAGCAATGAAGTGTTTATACAATAGCAATGCTGACAATGGAGCAGAAATTAGCAGAAGTCCTCCTAAACCAGCGAATGGCAGAAAAAATCCGCCCATCTGTAAATTTCATTAGTTCAAACAAAGTTAATTAGAAATTTTGTTAATCAAATTAGTTGTCTACTTTGTGCCTGCTTTTAAGACGGTAATAGGATACCTCAAACAATACGGCCCCCACTGTTGGACCAACACAAAATCCAAATCCGAAGAAAGTCTCCATTGCCGCCTAAACAAAACAATTAACATATTTTAGAGCATAACCTTTCTGGGCATATCGAATAAATAATTTAATTGTGACTATTATCATGATTACGATAATTAATTGAATAATTAAAAAATGCAAATTCTTACAAAAGTAGTGGACACTGCATTTGAGAATTCGACTGTGACTATCGTCAGTGACGATGTTATAATGGCAGTTGCCCCAATGGCTTGAGGAACACGAATAAGAAATGATGAGGTAATGAATAACGTGTGCCCGTTGATATTATCCAAAAACCTAATGCGTTTGAATTCAAATTGCAAATTAAATCAAGGTTCTCGAGTAATTTAAGAAATTAATTTACATCTCGTACCCGAATATTATTGTCATCAGTCCAGTTACGGCTATACCAGTGTGGAAGGTTGCAAACGGTCCCAGTTGGTTCATCTGTTTTCAAATTAATTTTTGTATTATTTTGACATAAGTAACAAACAGAAAATCAAAATAACTTCTACATACATATGAGCCAAATATAGGCGCAACAATGAAGTTAGTGAGCTCGTACACTCCAAGGACAAGTCCAAATTCAGTTGAGCTCGCTCCCTTTTTTTCAGCCTGTATTAAAACATTGTAAACAATTAATTAATTTTATGATTCAACAAACAATCGATTGATTCAACAAATAATTGGAAGAAATAAGAGCTTTCTGTGACATTCTTCATAATTCGTCGATCGTCCGAATGCAATATACACTATCTTAGCACACAAGTTCATTTTAACGAACCTCAAACACTGTGTCAAAAAAGATTAGAAAAATTAAATGTCATTCTCGATCACATCATATGAATCCCGAGGCAGCCCTAACGTTTAAGAAATCTTCACAAACTTTATGCTGTCAATTAACAACTAGTAATTTATATTTTGGCCTCATTACTCTTGCAAAAAACTCATATGATTAGTCAAATATTACGCTTCCTCTCCCTTGTGAACTCTGTAACCCTTGAAAGCATCGATATGATGAAACATCCGCATTTCAGAGACATAAAAATGCACTGGAGCCGGACTCTCAGATAACAATGCAAGTACTGGGTCATACGATGTTTTTATTCTACTGATGCCCTATTTATTACAAATGCAATGAGAAGTTTACAGTTCTTGTGTAAGAATTAATTCGTACATGAATTCAGAAACCTTACTAACTATTATTGTCAAGCGATCTAATCGAGATTTTTATTCAAATTCTGAAAGCCAAACCGACAAAACTCAATTATACCCTCGATCGTATCTCGTGAAATCTGACCCGTTCAAAATATACCTCTAATTAATTTTTGGCTTAACTGCGTCTCAACTACTTACTTCGGCAGGGTAGAACGGTGCTAAAAGTGAATATACAAGTCCAGCCAATAAGTTGACGACGCCAAGAATGCAGAAAAGGATCCATTGGTGTCTTGTGTACCCGCCTCCACTATGCTCCGCAGAAGGCATTTTCTTTTTATTCGTCCTCCAAGAAGGATACCCGATGCCTGAATCACAACTGGTCCCAGTTCTTTGTTCATAAAAATTTTGCAACATTATTATCCGAAGTTTCTGGTTTACAAACCTGTGTGTTTAAATCAAAATAAGTCTTACCTTGCTCCAGGGATTTGCTTCAATAGGAATTATTGGTAATTACGATAACTACTACTATTACATTCCAGAGTAATGCGCGCACTAAATATTGAAGATTCTTTGTGTGACATTACATGAATTTTTGAAGAAATAATCACAAAATATTGACACACTTCCGCTCGTTTACTTTTTTTCTAACGGCATGTTTTGACATTAATTGCGGCACACCAAAATTTACAAGTCTATTTAGTTACGACGGTGGTGTTAAGATTTCACGCCATGCTCTTGCACTCGTATCAACTTTACCGGTCGAATTTTCTTGAGAACTGAATCTTTTGACAATTTGAGTGAATGAAATCATTCCAATCAATATTGTATGTAGGGGAGATGGACTGAACTGGACTTTTGGACAATATTATGCCTTTTGACACCCGATAAGGGGTGGTTGTTCATTACTTGAACGAGTGACCAGAAAGAAGAAGATAGGTGACATTTAAATTTTGAACTGAATGAATGTACATGATGCGGCCAAGGCCGAATCAGAAGGCAAGCAGGATGAACAAGACAATTAATCATTCTACAATTCTTCACCAATACTACCACTGTACTATGACCACTACTGATTAAATTAAACATATAAAATCCGACCCTATAACATACTCGTGCGGTACGTTAACATACGCATTTTTTCTTTCATCCAGCACCTACTAATCGGAATAAAAAGTGTACCGCTGTTACGTTCTCAGCCAGCCGTGTCTCTAATCTAAGCACAGTGGTTTCACTTATGTAATTTTAGTGGTTTTGCCTTTTGCGTCTCATTTATTTGCTCCTAATATAAGCGAAAACATTATAATACGTTAGAGTTTAGAGTTAGGATGTCAGTTGTCAGTTCACAGGCTACTGCAAAAAAATTTATTGCTCAAGTTTTGCAGAAAACTTGAAGATAAATGAGACTCTTAAAAGACAACTGGTCAAACGTGTAAAAGAGACACTAGCACTACTGTGGTAAAAATTGTTTTGAATCAGATGTACATATGTGTATCATATCAATTATAAAATCTAAATCTTAGACTTAGAGTGAACGAAAATTAAGAAAATGAACTTGTAAACTTAAGCTAGTCTAGATATTATAAAAATGTTACCTTGATTTGCTAGTAAAATCCATAACTGCCTGAGAGTCGAGTTGAATTCACTCTGACTAAACTGAGGGTACTCAACTTTCTTGTACTAAATCGCATAGTCATTATTCATAAGAATAGATTTATTTTTTTGATAAATAGAAATTAAGGGTACTCTGGCCCTGGCTGGACCATAAAGGTTTGTTACAGGACCATGAGTTATCTCCAGAATATTTCTAATATCTTATTGTCGATTCGTGCCATCACATGCGTATGAGTAACACAGTCCAACCTTGTGGAAACAAAATAGGGTTACTTACTATATCTATATTTTGGTCATTATCAGCCCAGTCAACTCTGATTTAGGTTCCGTCGCCGTCTAATCATCCGTTCATTCATTAATGAGTCATTAAAATAGAGTCTAGGCCATGTTCAACATCATGTTTAAAATTACATTATGTACTTACAATGTCCTTTGATATTGACTACGTTTGTGTACGTACACAGAGAACAAAATATTTACAGTGATGGATTTATTGAGATTCATTCAAACGTTAGTCGACCTTCACAAATTAATGGGTCTATTTACGGAGGAATTCTAATGTAATGTAATTCGTCCTGCCAATCGGCGAATATGTATGATGATAGTTTCGATTGGATTGGATCGTAATTTTACAGAAATCATAGAAAATAGACATTTTATCATGAGGACCCTTCGATTTAGTAATTTTCCATGTCCTGATGGACGAGTATGGTCGACAGTAGATGAGTAAAGATTTCAGTAAACAGGTTTCCACTTTCCACTTTTATTTAGTCATGTAATCAGACCACGTGCGAACAACTAGACAGTTTCATCCAGTTCCCAGGGCAAGCTTTAGATTCCTTACTTAATCTCGGGAGCCCCAAAAGGATTTGACCGCCATAATGTATAAATAGTTACTGTATTTAGACCCTTGGGTACTATCATAGATATCAGGATTAGGATTTAGGATAAAGTTTAACTATAACCCGGTTGGACTAATCTTAACATGTTCGGAGTTCTCCAAAACATAGACTACTAATGCAATCCACCCATAGAATTCCAAATAAACTGCATACGCTGCATAACGGTGAAATTCAATCGGTCGGAACTTCGGAACGTCCTTGGGTTACATGAGTGCATTGACATTCTATTTTTATGAAAGGTAGTCCTGTTGAGTCACCCATTACTTTGTGCGATAATGTGTGGGCTTAACAACACATTTTGTCTGGTAGGGCCTTAATACTGAAATGATAAATATATCTGGAATGCAAGATGCCCAAAGATACACCCGCAAGTATGGCTACCTCACTTTAAATCAGGAACCCTAATTATACTACATATAATCCGAACAAGACAGACCCCGTATTCCAAGACGAGTCGGGACGGAAGGTTTCTGGTAATTGTGAAGTATCCGGATATATTTTGTGGAATAGCGACAGAAAAAGTTCAATATTTGTTGTGGTACTCAACGAGATGGACTTGTCCCTCGTTTGAATGTGTGTCTCAATGATTAACTAAAAGTATTTCACTAAACAGCGACGTTTGCGAGACCAAT
>JAQGCB010001990.1:0-12705 GCA_034698835.1 Protaphorura tricampata
GGTGGGTGGAAGTAAAATGATTGTTGTGGCCGTTGGAGACAACACGGTTGAGGCTAGAATGGCCGTCAAAAATAAAGAAGTAAGTCCGCAAGAGGGCGCAGGCATGACGAAGCGGTCAGCCATCCTCTCAGACAAATTGTACTCTTTCACATGGTTTTCCATTAAAATCGGTACATACTTACAAAATGTTCAATATTCGCAGTTTTTCTAAATTACACCTAGAACACATAAATACCAACTGTTTTTTTTTCAGCATTCATTTTCGGGATCGTGACAATTGCATATTTAATCCTTCGATTCTCTGTGGAAAAATATGTGATCGAGGGACAAGTTTGGGCTAACTATCATGCCAAACGGTTTGTGTCCTTCGTTATTTACGGAATTGAAATGTTTTCCTGGGCCTTGCCTGACCTCATCCCTCTCGCTATCGTCATCTCCCTCGCTGTCACGTGTCGTCGTGTTCTCATCACTAATGTCAAAGATGGCATCTTCCTTCGGAGTATGGACAGTCTGACAACATTTGCAAGTGCCACGACGTTACTCATCGACAGTGAGTGCATTGACAACACTGCATCAGATCCATCTTATGTAAGAAAATAGCAGAATGAAATCTGTCTGACCCCGAGGGTCATTGACCTTTGAAAAATATGTAGATTGCAGATGGGGTTGCAGCATGTCGTCGTGCAGGGATGTCCGTCCGTGTCCTTGTCGAAAACAGTGACGCCAACTTTGAAGAGACTTTAGGATTCTCGAAAGGCGAAATTTGTATTGTCCACGCCCACTTGGGAAAAATCGGAATGATTCGGTCATTGGCTGAGTCAGGAGAAATTGTGGCCTTGCTGACTACTGGCATTCTGTACATCTTTTTAAATTTTCAATTGAAATTCTGGCTAATATTTTTTGAACACAGTACGCACAAGTGGATGCAATTATTCTCCTCATGCTCTTCATTACATTGGGTGTCATTTACAATTCTGAGAGAGAGGACCTCCCTGGAAGAGCATCTTTGGGCAAATCAACTCTTGAATTCACAACAACTCTAAGGAGAAAAAATATTGGAGGTCAAATCATTTACCAAGTGATTGTCCTCATACTCCTTCTACACTACAATCAATGTATGTACATAATCTTACATGTTACAATAATTAATGTGCATGGTAATGAAAGGTCAATCAATTAATTCTAATTTTATTGTAATTATTTAGACCCTGGATATTATTTATTGTTGGAGAGTGGGATTGCATGGATGACCCTTTTCAATGTTTTCAATGCAAAGAAAGGACGTGGGGAAAAGAAGGTTTTTGAGGGTCACTCTTTCACACACTTATTTATTTGGGTGTGGCTCATTTGTGCCATCTTACAGGTAGTTCATTTACAACATAATAAATTCATATGTAAATTATAATTTTTTCATTTTAAATTATAAACAGACATTAGGATCAGTATTGCTGGACCCGATCTTCTTAAGGTACCGTATGTCGATTTACTTGTGGTTCGTGACCTTCATTGTCGGGCCAGGAACTTTAGTCATTTACCAATTGTGTTGTTTGATTCCGATTGGGAGGGAGGATGGGGGTGCGGATAAACTCCCTACAGCTACAACACGAATGACTCCTTACTCTACCGTCTAAACTTGCCTATTAAAGAGAAACAATAACAACGCGCCAAAATAATTAACAATTTTTTTAAAGGTGGAATCTTTGACAGCGCCTAGAATCTAAATCTTGCTAGCTGAAAAATATTGAAGTGTTGAAATTCAATGTTAGTCCTGAGCTTAATAGTCTAAAAGAATCTCGGTTGTACTTAAACCATGACATTATATTAAATTCATTCCTTTGAAACCCCATTGAATTGACACATGGATTTGTTTCAGTCATTACTTACACATTTACTCTTCAACGACATAAATTTTTTCCAAGTAATTAAAGTACGCGAGTGACGGAAATACACAGCTAACAATAAGTAAAATAAATAAAGAAGAAAAATTGGGCCCAACCATGAGTGTCCAAGAGATCGGTGACCTCATGGATGGGACGGTGGCTCATTTCATTGGAAGAATACAAAGTGTTGGTGGGGTGGTGTGGATGACATCTGTACTCGAATTCTTAAAACCCGGAAATGGCGGGAAGATTAGTGTGAAGGTTTTTATTAGTGCGCGGTGTCGTAAATGTAACAATTTATTTAGGTATTCATTATTTAAATTGTTTTTCATTAGTTTCCCATTGATTCTCGCATCCTACTTGATTGGTTGGACGAACCTGAAAATCATGACGAACAAATTATTAATGTATTTAAAATAGAATTAAGTCCCAAAATGAGAGTATGAATATTTGAAAAATAATTCGGTCCATTCACTCGTCATGCTTTTGTTAGGAAATCCATGATTTTAGTATTAGCCGTAAGAATGTTGTCTGTAAATCTTACAAGGGAATACCATGACATGAGCAAGCGGACCAGAGTCGAAGGTTTTTGTACACACCATTCACAATTCTGTATACATTTCTCAAAATCAAATCTTATATAATATGGTAGCTCATTAATGGTAATCAGTACCGGCCACACAGATGAATTGGACGATTTGAACACGGGGACACCGTCAATGTTAAAACTACATGTAATGTCGGTTGCTGTCCTGGGTATATGTACTGGCGACCACACCGAATATTTTCAATAATTCCGGGCTTCTTTTCTTGGTGAAAGCTACGAAATAGTTCTGTTCTAGCCAATTCGTTTTGAAGGACTATGTTGAACTGCTTCGACAAGTCAAATGTAATCAGCACATTTCCATTTCTGATGAGCTCTTTTTTAGAATAATTCGTGTTACAATTGCCGCACTTGAAATCCAATTGAAGTTCCATGACACATGTCTTGCAAAAAAAAAGTTGATTCATTCCAATTTTCCGAATGCGTTGTCAGTGCCTTCAAATAGTTGTGGTGTGTATGTGGATAATGCGTCTCGGGCGGCAGATGAGTTTTCAATACCTTTAAAATGTCCACTACAGCCGAATTTGTGAGCGTGTGTTTTGATGCCAGTGCTGCGACGAGGTTCACACTTTGAGTCTGAGTGATGGAGCACCTGTTGTAGATTCCTCCTGAATAATTTAAATGGAGACAACGTGTGAGGTGTGAATGAAATTATCAGAAAAGAAATTGTCATAAAATTGAATAAATATCTTCAGATGTCAATTAATGCAGAAAAACGCAGAAAATATTTATGGTTGTAAGTGAATAAATGAAAGAGTATTCATTACAATTACATTACAAGAACTTACATTTCGTTTTCGAAAATCTGGTATGTTTGAATGACAATCCAACTCATCCTCGGATGATATTTCGGACGAACGAGACGAAATACTGGACAAATCACACTCTGGAAAATGAATATCGCCGACCTCGGCATCGGAATTCGGATCCCCTTTTAGAATGAGAATATTTCTATTAAGTTACACAAAAGTATGTACATTTCCAAAAAAAATTGCTCCCTACCTAACTTTCATGGAGGAGCATTCTGGAAAATCACTTCCACTGTCAGACTCCGATAGTTTTGTATTGCGTTTTCTGGCAATCTAAAGAAAATTCAAGGATAACATTGAATCATAATGAACAAGGCACATGAAATCCTAGAATTAAATTCTGTTATCATCTCACCTTTGCCTTTAGATTATATACAGCTTTATACGATACCGCCGACTTTCTCTTCAGTATTTGAGTATTTATTTGAAATCTATTCATTTTCTAGGGTTTTCTCATTATAATAGAATTTTAATTTGTGATCTGAAAAATAATAATGATTAGACTTTCAATTAGTAGTAATCCAAATCTTAGCGCGTTTGCCAAGTCCGTGTGTTTCTAATGGTATAGGAATCTTCAAAATTTTCAGATTTGACACAAAGCGTTATTAGCATTACAATTATGTGTCAAAATCCCAATTGGAATCGTACAAAGAACGTAAGTGATAATTTGCCGCGTTTCTAGGTTTTTCCGTTACTCATCAGTTCCAATTCTTCGTTCGTCGTGTGCTGTCTGGATTTTCACATTGTTCTCCGCTTCAGTACACACAATTTTCAATTTGTGATCAGTATTTCAAAATGAGTTACGCCTTGATTCACTGGGATGGAAAACACGTTTTCTACAGTCCACATTAACAAAATTGAAAGAGGCGACAGAGGCGAATTTCCAGTAGATCAGATTGTCGGTAGAGAATTCAGGATCAAATGGAACAGAGAATTTCATACTGGACGAGTAATTAATACAGGTAAGCATAACTTTCTTTATTGTTGTTATTCAATTCCGCTTTTAGAATTAAAGATTTAATCTCAGACTACAAAATAAATCCACCATTACTCCATGTAACACAGCATAATTACTTGTGAAGTCTTATGACTTTGGTCTGTTCATTAAATAAATCTGACAACTAATTAATGAGTATTTTTGTATTGTTTGTATTTATTGTTAAGTTTATTCTAATTGTCTTAGGCTCCCGTGACGAAATACAAAGTATGGAGGTGGATTACGGACAAGCTGCTTCAGATCTATCCTTCCAAGAACAGGATGTAGCAGAGGACAACGGTGAGAACTCGGATGAAAATTGTATCAATGTGGGTGACATGCCAGGAAACGCATTGGAGATTGTTCAAGTCTTCGGAGTAAGTGTTAAATTGTTGTTTCTTAAAGTACATGAATATATCAATTCCTCAATTTATTTTGATGATTTCCAAAAAAAAGTTGGGGAATTCCAGAAAAGTTTAAGGATTTCCAAAGAAATTATTCAATCAAATTCAAATTCAATCAAATAAAGTCAAACCCTCTGCTATTTGTTCTACAGAGTGCCGAAATTGCACCGAATATTCCGGCAAATGAGAATCCTTTCGACCACGCTGGGGTAAATGTCATGGATGTTTTGATCATAAAAGACAACGAAATTGCTCATTTACAATCCGAAATGGAAACATTGAAGAAACAGAACAAGAAACTTCAAAGTGAGTTTGGTGTATTTTTATTTTCAATAATAAAATTGTGACCAAAATTACATTTCAAATTAAATCGTTTGAAATTTTGTTCCAGGGTTGCTTCGAAAAGGTGCCCCTTTGTCAGACTCAAACGATTCAATTAAAACACAGATCACTGATGGAATATTGGTTGACAAAACTGTTGTGGACTTGGCCAAACTAATGTACTGCAACAGACCGAGTGTCTTTTTCAGAAAATTGGCTTTTGAGGGAGGGATATTTACCCTTGAAGAAATTGCCGACTCATCCATGACAGGAAAATCATCGCCAATGTTTCCGTCTGTGAAGCGACCACGACTTGACCCAGTGAAATTGGATGCATTAAAAAGTTAGTAAACTATACTGGACTTCGTCGTTATACTTCACACATAACAACCTTCTAATTTCATGTATAATTTGTTCTTTCAGAATACACGAAGGAATGCTGCGGTCTGCAAGAAAAGACAACCGCCTGTTTCACGTGTGAACAATCCTTGAGAAATTTGCCAGGAGATGCACGGAAGAAGTTGAAGGCTCGCCGACAGGGGTGTACGGATAATGAGGAATTTTTAACTTGTTAATTTTTGAAAACACTTTTATGTAAGTTGAGTGAAATAAAATATGAAAGTGTGGTAAGAAATATCTGAAATATGTTTTATAATTTCTGCATTAAACTCGAACTTCAAAGTAATATGCACTCGCTAAACTTCCAATTAGAAATAGTTCCAACGCATATGGGTAGAGTGTATATTTGATATAGGGAACTGTAGTTGCAGATAGGCGAAGCGTAGATTTCCCATTGGATCCAACTTTCGCAGATTGGAGATGTGAATATCTCATATAGGAACCCATTGACGCAGATAGCTGAAGCAAATGCAAGTGTTCCAAGAATTCCAATTGGATCAGATTTGTGCCAATTGAAATTTTAATCTGTGGATTTTCCCTATTTCATATATCCTTTCCCAATATGCCACTACCAATCGGATCCAATATGTGCGTTTTGCACGGGAAACGCGGAGACAGAGTGATGAGTGAAATGTTCGTGCCATTTCCATTGTAAACCTGATTTGCACATTCTGATGATGCATTGAGTTGTGGACTGGGTTACGACTATGATTGTCCATGCACGGGCAACATTCGGGTCAAATGCCATGCACTACGCGATTTAGATTATGAGAAATCTATCGTGCCCCCTCCGCATGGTTCTCATATATAATCAGTTTTTTTTACAGCAGCGGGATACGAGATAGAAAGTCGTTCCATACACACAGGGTGTCTCAGAGCCCATCCGTTCTTTAATTGTGACAGAATGTACAGGCTGAGATAGCCAGTTTGTTCAGAATTTAATTGCGCGTCTTATGAGCAATGCCCTAATGCGTGCTATCAGTAAAGACACGCAGAGCTCAATCGTTAGTAAATGACACTTTGCAGAATATATATTTTCACTCAATTAATTTGAACAGAATTGAGCCAAAAGTAATTGTGTCGAATCGTTTGATGATTCTACATTAATCAAACTCAGTTTCAGACTTGGTTCAACTACTTCCAAAGTGTAATTACGTAAAAATTACTTCCATTTCTTTGGTATCAATTAACGACAATAATAATTGCATGACGTTCTTTACCAAACTCTCGGCTGGTCATCAAAGGTCACGACCATACATTTTACCGGTCAGGTATCATGATTTTCATTTTTCACGGGTTAGGTTCAAGAATTGCAGGAAGTTTTCCATTTTCTGTTCAAACTCGTGTTGCCGCAGCATGGAATGACGCTAAAAAATCAGGTCCCTGAGGAAAATAAACCCTTGTGTGAAATTGTTCAAAGTCTTGATAAAATTGTATCATTTCATGGATGTAATCTCCAAATGGTTTCACATCCTTCAAAGTCAAAACAGAATTGCGTGGGATTTTATTTCCGTTCCGATTATTTTATTTTTGTATTTCAGAATAAATGACTGGACAAAAATATTTTTCTAATTCTAGAACTAGGTAATGAGTTGAGGTGAATGAAATGAATGAATTTCAATCATCAAAATGTTCATTCGGAAAAAAATTCCCTGCAAATTCATTTGTTGGAGGCATTTCTAAAATTAATTGAAAGAATAAGTAATACTAATAATATTTCATTCATTTGAGGACGATTTAAAGTTTTAATTCAAACTCGTGGTAAAATGCAAAGACGTTAAGGTCTTATTAAATCCAAAGCCTCTGAACGGGAGGTACAATAATTTAAATGCGAGTTCTCGCTTATAATTTCTACTATTGGTTGAGTGATATTAAATAGAGAGACTTCTTGCCTCACTTCTGTACTTTGTACATTATTTCAAACTGGATGCATGGGTGACATTTTACGTAGACAATATTTTGATTAATAAAGCAGCAGGTGCAGAAAAGATCCAAACTCTAAATATGACCCCCTCCATATACAAGCTGTAAATTGTGTAGCAAAGTATTTCAGTTCGCATTAGAAGATGGTGTAGATTAGAAGGCAGAACGAGTGTCTAAAATTTTCTACATTTAAAACCAGGTAAATACTATTTTTATATTAAAACATAAACATAAACATAAACAATTTTAATTATTGCACTTGTTGACCAACCATTTTAATAATTTGAACTAAACGTATTTGACGTTTGACAGAAGTGTTGTCCGGTCACTCAGAATATTCTTGCAAATCTAATTCAAAGTGTAAATTTCTAGTCGTGTTTTATCAACTGATTACAAAAATAGACAAGGAACAGCTGAAGCTGAAACGGAAGAACTGAATGAGTTTGGCACTTGTCCATTAATGAGTGAAGGAAGTGGTTTGATTCATACGGACCATTAAGTCTGGGCTCATTAAATTAGCTGTTGTCAAGTGAGCAGACAGGGAAGTGAAAACATGGGTTGATTTAAAATCCTTTTCTGCACTCACATTCAGCGGAATATTTGTTTTGCGTTTTATCCCTGCATCTACATTCCTAAAACAAAATAAAAGTCCAGAAAATGTCATGCTCCAATTTTAAGACTTTAGGTGCCAGTTCTACATAGTGCCTCAACAATTACAATATTTGAGATTTCTGAACTTCAAAATTGCCGAATTATTTGAAATATTCACAAAAATTTACTGCAACTCTTCTCTCAAAATTGATTTTCTTATTCAGAGTTACAGAGAAGAGGATGGGAGGAAGGGGGTTTGATCACTTGATTCCTTCGGACACTGCACTATTCCTCTGTGACCGCCAAGAAGACTACGCTCGTAAAGTCGGGACTGATTTCCAGGATGTTGTGAACAATTCAACCAAAATGTTGAGAGTTGTACTCCAATTTGGAATCCGTATAGCTGTCACTGCATTGCAGGGTGAGTTAGAACTTAGAACGACTCAGGCTCAGGATAATATTTACCCATTACCTATAGCCATGCGTCCATTCCTAAATGGCATATATTTCCGTACAAACGGATTGAAGTTAATATGGATTTGTATGTTTGTTGTTATAACAGGGAATGGGACAGATTGTGACGGAAATTCAACGGGACTTTCCAGAGTTCCGTGAGAAAATGATTGTGAAGATCAGATTTACCATGTGTTCAAACCCATTGATGGACTCATTCCAGGATAAAAGTTGCGTGTTTCTCTGTGGATTCGAAGCCCATGAAGCCATCAAGGACACGGCTTTAGATTTGATGAAATTAGGAGTGAGTGTGGTCGTCAATAGGGAAAGATTTTTCTCAATATTTTTTGATGAAATAAATGAAAAATCCAATCATCTCCAATCTTACAGAAAATTCCAAATTTATTGTAACTTCATTTGATTCATGGTCAAGCTACTAGTTTCGCAACAAGAATCTTCAGGCTGTAATTTTATAAAAAGTTACAATTTAGTACAATAATTTTAATATTCAAATGGACTGTCTAACCGTTATACAGAAAAATCACAACAATTTCACCATTAGCGAGAGAATGTTACCTTGAATCCACATGTTTGTTTCTAAAAGTTCCAATTGAATATAATACCAATTAATCGAATTGCTCGCGGATGCCTGTTCTTCTGCCTTCAGTGGGGAAAGGTAATGGGTCTTCGTCGCAACAATATCTGGCAGTCCGTGTCTCATAAACATTAGACATTTTGTTTGGGTCTAATCTCACAGAAATAGAGCCTTCGAGGATCTTGAGGGAGAGGGATGTCATCTCATGACAGTTTCAGAAGCACTCGAGTCCATTCGTACATTCAGCACTCTTCGCACAAAAGACCATGCGATTGACACAAAATCTCGAAAGACATGTATGTTTATAAAGTCAAAGGTTACTATGCCCTATGCAGTGTACTCTCATCTTGTATGTATGTTTGTGAGAGTCAGTCAAGGAAGGAATGATAAGGTACCACCAAGCAACCTTGAACTTGGCGTCGAGGCCAATATGGCCCTATATAATGTACTCTGACCTTGTCTCCCTTGCTTTTGTAATATGGTGATTAAATATTGAAATTGACAGCTCGCCACAAAATGAAGGGAAATGATAAGATACACGATGACGACTCTGAAGCCCATTCAGGTGATCATACTCAAGAAACTACTTCGTTCAAACCCCAAAAAACCAACCCACCGCCTTCGGATGACATGGGTCATAATACACACAAGCCATTCTTCGAAGGCGGGGAGTCCTCTTCGAATTGGGACGAAACAGACACTTCACATCATAGAACATTACGGTATCGTGGAAGAAGAACAGGACGAAAACAAGAGCAATCATTCTTTGGAAAACGAAAATCTCAGCTCTTCAGTAATGAAGAAAAATGTGTAAAGTTAAAATCTATAGGAAGACGTTCGTTGAAATTGCTGAGGTCCTCAGAACAAGAATCAGATGAAGAGAAAACAAACGTTGGATTTGTTCGTATACGCTCAGCATTTGATGTTCAAAGGAATTGGAGTAGGTCTGATCGCACTTGGAAAAGGCAGGTTTCATCTCGTCCACATAACCTCGGGAGAAATTGTGTCATTCTATGAATAAACCCAAGTGCTGAAATTCTTATTTCTCCCATATTCATACTTTGTACAATTTATTTACACATAAACAAAAACTATATGGCGGGACGAGTCCCAAAAACCGGATGAGTAAATTTTGAGGTAGTTCTACTGTTAATCATAATTAGTCCCATGGAATTAACTATTATAAAACTAAATTACTTTCGGGGTGTGGCTAGGACTGTGAAGGGGACTGGGGCCAATGCAAAGCCAGAGATGTCAATTGATTCCGGACATCCGTGCTTGGGATGAGGTTCAAATTTGAATGTTCTAATGAGATTACTGATTGCAATGAACAGAGATGATCTCGCCGTGATTTCCCCAATACAGTTTCGCTTTCCTGAAACAAACAAATTTTTATTAACTTAAATATTAAATTAATTAAATGCTAATTCTTTTCTTACCACCACTAAAATTCCACAATTTGTCTGAATTGACAATGTCTCCAGTAGTCTCATTGCGAAATCTGTCAGGTCTAAAATTGTAAGGATCACCCCACAAAGACTCATCTCGACTTGCCGAGTAAAGACTCACAATGACGGACGTGCCCTTAGGAATATCATAGCCTCCAAACTTGCATGTTTTAGCCGCACGTCTTGGTGCGAACACAATGACACTTGCAAATCTAATGATTTCAAGAACAGTTGCATCTGTGTACCGTAACCTGTCTCAAAAAACATGAATATATTACATTCATCCTCGGAATGAATTGTGGATGGACTTACAATGACTTATCGGCAAAGGTGATCATGCGATCTTGGACAATGACTCGTTGAATCTCTTCTTGGACTTTGGTCTGAATGTGTGGATGCTGGACCATGAGTCTGATGGCAAAGGCTGTATTATTGGATGAAGTCTCAGACCCAGCCGCCAAGAGATCATTGATACAACAAACCAAATTCTCCTCTGTCAATTGAAAAGTAATTCACTACAATTACCACAATAATACATTTTCCTTTCAACAATTGTGCATTGAATTACCAGTGTATATTCCATCCACATTCCCACTCTCTTCATTCTTGTCAATAGCTGCCAAAAATTTCTCAATAAAATTTTGGGGATTAGTTTTATAGTTCCCCGAATCTTTGTATCTTTTGACAACTTTCTGAAATTTAAGGTACATAATTGATTAGGTTCTACTGAGGAAATTAGTTAGGAATAATCTGTGTTAGGAATCTGACCTTATAGTATGTTCTAAGAGCGAGGGCATGAATCTGTTGTTGTGTGAATCCAGTCCAATCGGGGAAATAGTTGGCAAGGAACGGATAAGCCCCAAGTAAGCTACAAGCCCCCAATTGACCAGAACGAGCAAATTCATCAATGGAATGGACGAGTTGTGTGAACTCTGGATCATCCAGTCTGAATCTTGACCCTGACACGAGGCTCCATACAATGTTGGCCATGGGACAGTTGAATAAATTGTCCACGACACACTCATTCTCTTCCTCCTTCATCCGTCTCTTCAACACTTCAATGAATTCCTCAAACTCAACCACAATCAATTCTTCCATTCTAGAATTCTTACTGAATCCAAAATCCTTCAAGATTCGAGTTGTCAACCGTCGTGTTTCTCTCCAGTAGTCATTCTCAGAGAAAAAAAGTCCTAGTCATGGACAAAAATATTTTCACAACCATTTTGACATAATTTTTGGGGGGTTAGGATTACTTTGGATGTTTGGATGAACTGACCAATTTTTTTCCCTTCCGATCGATCCAAGATCCACTCATCATCCAGTCGATTGTCAAAATCTTGAGACTTGAGGAGACGACGAATGAGGTCACTCCCACTCACTACCACTGAAACAACCATTTCAAATGAATTAGAGAGAATGAATCTGAGAGAAGGGCGGAGGGATATGTGGACTCACCGACTGGGACTACTCCTAGAGTGAGACTGAAGAGATTTCCATATTTCTTTGAGAGTTGGAACATAGCTTCGTGTGGGAGAAGTCCTCTTCCGAGTCCAATCACCTCAATCAAATTCCCCACAAACGGTAATGGCAGTGGTCCTGGTAAAATGCTCAAAATATATTAAATTACAATCCAATGTCTAATCAGTCTAATCCATTTATCCAAAAAAGGTTTATTCGTCCAATCCATTAAATTATTAAGAGAACAGAAGAGACACAATGGATTATTAAAACAAACCCACCTGGAGGGAGGTTTCGTCGACTCCATTTTTGAAATCCAATGTATGTGAGGATCACGAGGACGGTTAGAAATATCAATTCTATCATTTCGAGTTCCAAAGTCAAATGTGGAGAACAACCGAGGTAGAATGAACGCAGAGGAAGAGTCAACGAGTTTCCTTCCCACACAAACCATTTATACTCATCATTAAATTATAACTCATCACATCAAGTCAAGTCCATTTCCTTCGTTAGTGTGAGCAATAAATAATTTTAGCCTTACCTAATGAGTTGAATAAAATTCATAAATTTTCATTGCCCGTTCACGTCAATCAATTCTGAACTGAACAGAGGTCCTGAGGAAGTTGAAATTATTTATTTAACGAGTATTCTCTTACGGATTTCATGTTGATTAAAAAAGGGATGGGTCATAAGAAATAATTCAAGTGGAACAGGTGAGTCTTAACGAACGCCATGCGCTAATTCTACGTCCTCCTCCACCTTAACTGTCCAATAAATTGCAATCAGGGTCAGTTCAGATTTTTTGCATGGGCAAGTAACCAAGAACAAAAATCAATGTTGCACG
>JAQGCB010001991.1:0-12702 GCA_034698835.1 Protaphorura tricampata
ATGAGATGTGTTAATGTTAATTGCTTTGGTTTTCAATTTCAGATAACTCACGGCCACACGCACAGCTGTTGTGGTTTATGTATGATGATTTTATAGCTCCAAGAGTGAGTAAACTTCAAAACACCTATGAAATAAAAGACAAACAGACAAATCCCATTTTAATTTTACTTGCTGTGTTTATTGAAGGAAAAATGATGATGATGATAATTGAATGGAATTTTACCTCAAAATATTTATGGTGACGTAGAACCCGTCGAATCCCCATCATGGTGATCATCAAAATGAGCATTTTCTGACGTGGGTGAGACCAATTGTGAAGTGCTCAATTTCCCATGTTCATCATACTCGGGTCTTATGGGTGGCCCTTGACCCAAGGCAGGTTGTAGATATGCTTGACGCCATGATTCCAAGTCATCCTCCCTGCTTCCTTCATTTTCTCTTGCTCTGTCCAAATGACAACACTGTAAAAGTGGTAAATTCTGTGCTGTCCTGGGCCACAAGGCATTCACATGAAGAAAGTACGCAATGGTGAAGAAAGGGAGGATCGTAGCGAAGAATATTGGCCCTGGGGATAATTTTAAGGACATAAGTCCTAAAAATGTGACTTGTGACAACAATAGAGCACCACACAAACAGTCATGTAATTTGGGCCAAAATACACCAGTTGAGAATGTGGATGGATCATAGACGAAGAGGACTTGTCTTCGGTAAACCAAATCCGCCAATAATAAATAAATCCCAGCAAAATAACAGAGTAATGGTGCAATGGCACAGAATGCAAAGATCAATAAAATCCCCAAGAAAAAATCTGGTAATTTGACTGTTTGAATGAATTCTCCAGGTTCACTCGCAGGTTTGAGTCCAAGCCATTCATTCGTTCGTTCCCTTCGGGTTAATTTGGGTGCGGCTGTGCTGTAAATGAATCCAAGGACGAGTGGAACCACACGTAGTAATTCAAGGGTCAATTTGAGTCCAATCTGAACAATCAAATAAGTCATGAATGTTGTTGACTGTGCAGGGATTGTATTTCCAAGGAATGAAACAATGGCTTTTGGCTCATCAATAATTTTTTCTAAACTCGCTGAAACTGACCCAGCAATCACGGACACAAAGAAAATTTGAAATGTTAGGAAATACACGAGTTTACTAAAATGTGATGCCATGACTTGGGTCGCAGACGGATGACCCTCACGTCTTGATAAAATCCCAAATATGTAAGAAGCCAAAAAGGTCATGGCAATCAAGAGGAGTGGTGGTAATTGTTTCACGCCCTCTGCCAACCATGGGTAATCCTCAAAAGCTGTTTTTAATGGTGGAATTAATTCTTTTAACGAATCCACTGTTGCCAAGGATGAGACGAATGCTGTTGGAATTGTCCAAAAGAATATGATGGAAAATGTTGCTACCCAAGATATCATTTCCCATCCCCAACGTTGTTTTCTTGGGAGACCAATATTTTCCCAAACAATGTCCTTTGGGTGTGGAGCACCCTTGACCTCCATTTCATACGGATTGTTTGTTTGCAATATTTGTTGAGCCGTTTGGGCTGATTTTAATGTTGTGAAACAAACAAAGGCTGACATTCTCATTGGATTTTTAAAGTCAGGTGCTTTGGTTGTTCCAGCAGCTGTGGCTGCGACTGGAATACTCTTGAGTGCCTTTTTGTCAACATCTCCACCCCCATCTTCAGCATCGTCATCGTCCACAATGTAATTCCTTGCATAAGTGTCAGGTGATGCACGTGCAACTTCTTTCAAATGATTCATGACCTCTTGTTCTTTGATTTCAATCTCACGGATTTCAGCAGCCACTGAATCATTCAATCGTGTCAATTCTTCTTGAAGGAAATTGATGGTGTCAACTGATGTTCCACCACATTTAGATGTACTGTGCATCGGACGTTTCCCAGTTGTTCCATACACGGCCAGTGCGTGTTCTAATAAAAAAAATATAATATTAGTCAGAAATATTAATAAATATAATTAATTATTTTCGTTACCTAATCCATTCCGAATTTCAGTCCTCCGTTCAATTTTCTTTTCCAATTTTCCGCACTCAACAGAAACATGGACAGAATGGATATTTTGTGGGAATAAGAATTCCATGTACTTCCTCAGTGTTTGATTCGTCCGTAAATGTTTGGGAAGGTCATTGATGACGACAGAGTATTGTTGTGGACCAAATCTACCTAAGAATTCTTGCCTCCGTTTCACATACACTTTGTACTCTTCTAAGAATAAATACATGGCGAATGCAGCCATGAAATACATTGCCACGACTGACCCCCAAAGTCTGAATTCTTTTTCTGATAAATTTGACATGGTGATTCTCTCCAAAGGGTCAATTTCTTCTCTCTCATCTTCATGTGGATTTGTTCCGGTCGCGTACCATGGAAATAAATAGAAAGATAGACCAACTCCACACAATGCTAATTTTTGTCCGAGTCGTAGGAATCGTAAGAAACAAAGGGCGTCGAGTCCACACCATTCAAAGATTTCATCGTCTGAGATTCTAAATACAGTTGGAATCCATCCAAGAATTCCATATGTGTTTTCAACCACTGGACATGTTGTTTCTATTCAAAATACAATACATATTAATTAATATGGACAATATGGAGTTTTATATTTGTAATTTAAAAATAAAAATGATACGGCAAAAATTAATTAATATTCTAAGAATTTGACATATGTTAAAAAATTCCAATTACCGTCCCGTCGACTCCTACAATTATATGCATCTCTGAGTCCTCTTTGAATTAATTCAAAGATGAGCCATCCAATCAAAAACATTGTGAAATAAATGGACAAACTCGTTGCAATTGTTGTGCTCGGATGAATGTCCGGCGCCGGTGCCTTTGCTTCAAGAGTCATTTTTTTATCGGTGTCACTGCTCACTTCTCTGGCTGTCAATTTTCGGTGTTTCGGTCAATTTTCGGTCACCGTCTATCGTCCGTTGAATTCTTGAATTGTCGATTTGGGTGGTTCGGATTATCTTTATCGCTGAACACTGAACACCACTACACCAACCACCCACTAATTACTAATGACCAAAAAGAGTCGTTTGGAATTAATTATGCATTTTAATGTGGGTTGCGTGTTGAAAATTGTGAATATTTTTGTTTCCTGGAGTCATTTCTTTACATTCTGACTTCACTTGCCGAAGGATATGAGAAAAGTGACGAAGTATCCGAATTGAAATTCTCATAGGCTATATCGCTATGCTAAAACAGAATGTGCATGCACAGCAACACATAACCTCATTCGCTATATGCGCGTAGAGGTGCTTTCACTGTACAGGGTGTTCCGTAAGAACTGTCACGGATTGACCAAGTAAAGAAGTTAATTGATAAACTTCCTTTATATACACTAATTAATTATTCACAAATTGTGTATCAAAGTTTCACTTTGTTATATGATTACAACTTCAATGTTGAAGACGTTCTCTGAACGACGAGTATTTATTATTTCACGGTTGTCCAAAAATATGTCTACCTTTTGGACAAGGTATTCCATACAAAATGTCCCTAACCCATTATTTCATTGGTTAGAGAAATATGTCATACGTATTGTTTGTTTGTGGATGAATAAACCGTATAAACCGTGAGCCACACTGTATTTTCAATTTGACTTGGTGGTTCTGTGTCCTCAATCACTTGAGTTGAATTTGGAACTATCGATTGTATTCTGTTGCGTTCAGTTTGTTTAAATATTTGATTTGGAATTGTCCGAAATAAAATTCCACTACACTCCACTGCACTGCAAATCTAGAATGAACTCGAGTGCTGTTTGCTTTCACCACCGAAACACTCTAGTGAGACTGACTGGCCGTTTAGTACATACAGTTCGAGAGCGTTAGACATGGAACATGGACGAACGAACATGGTCATAATTAGTGTCTTCCTGTCCTGACTGATAAGATAAAGTGCGATAATTGGACAATTTTGTAGTTGTCATTATTACATTCACCTCCGACTCTGACTCCGAACATAATATTTTACCATTTATGCCTTAGCTCAAATTGCATTCGTTAGAAGAGAATGGAATGACATTAAATGGTGGTCAATTTCTCGGAGTTTCGACTGCGAAACTGCGATAGTGTTTGTGGTCACCAAATAATTGGTTCGCCCGCAATCCAATATGCCATGCTATTGTAATGGTATGCTAATGCTATGTACGGTCTTTAATATACACGGTGAGACATAAACAGCACCATATCAATTATGCTTTTCAATCATAGCGTATATATATTAGTCTAGAAGGACATACAGCGAGGATAGGATTCTTTTTGTTCCACCCTGTATGGTGTTCAAGACTATAATGTAATATGCTACTCTGTGTTGTTTCTTATTTATTTCATTTATGCATTTCTGGGGAATGACGCCATGAGCCATGACTTATTTTTAGGAAGGCGATGCGAATGCGATGGCGTGTCTGTTGGTTGAGCGAGCGAGACTAACGTACAACTTACTAAAAACTAATGGGTTAAGCACATTAAAATTGTATAGAAATCGAATGTCAAACTGAAACCACAAATCAAGAGCAGAGCCAAAGAGTCGAGTCACCGACAAAAACCGTGACAATTCGAGACTATAATTAAATCCAATTAAGCTTAATCATGTTACAATTTCTTTCAATTAACTTTTCTCAGAAGAGTCGCACATGTAAAAATGTTACGGGTACACAAGGGGTACACAATATAATACTGTTGTAAATATAACACTGACTAATTAAAGCGAACGGAAATGCGGAACAAAATGGTCACATTAAATCAGTAGAGATCAGAGGATCAGACTGGTATTCCATTTGGAATCGTTAAGGGAGCATACCACATAAGTTAATCCACATTCGAATCAAAACTAATCTAAAATCTGTTAATCATGATGCGAAAAAATAAGTCAGGGGTTATGATATTATTATCATTATGACTTTTTAGCTCAAGATGTGCCGTAATAAACTTTGACCCGTTGTGTTAACCATGTGAAGTCTTCAAATCATCAACACGGTCAGCCCACGCATGTAAAATCTAATTACTCTTCATTATACATAATACATTTATCACTCACGCTGACCCCAGCAGTCAAGCCTGTTTATTCGAGTGGACCTCGATACAGGTTGGTTCATAACCGTTGACCCATGTCCACAATGTCAAATATTCTTCCATTTTTTTCTGGAGACGTCAACTCCGTTCTCAACTAGACTTATTACTTTGACAATGTAATTAATTACAAACTAACGCCATTTTTTAAAGTAATTGAATTACAATTGCAAAATTCATGTAAAGCGAAAGTAATTAATTACAATGGGAAAGAAGTAATCCCAATTACAAATTACAGGCTTCAAGTATTTTCAAAGTAACAAATTACAATTACAAATTACGTACAAATTTTTTGATGTAATCAATTACAACTAACACTTGCTTAATTGTTTGTAATTTTGTAATTTAATTACATTATTATTTATTACATTATTAATTCTGATAATGCCTGTCAACTACGTACGACCATATTTAGCATGCATTAGTGTGATGGAACCTTATAACGGCGAATACATTTGTACTGTTCTCTGATTTGAAATAAAGTTATTATTATTATTAATATAAACCACCCTGTATTATTTTTATTACCAATATTTATGTATGCAAGAGTACGAATGACTTTTCACAAACTATTTCAAAGGGAAAGCTTAGGCCTGAAACTGTGATAAAGGATGTAATTTGAGATTTTTGTTTTTGCTTCACAATTTATGATGCGTAGACATTAAAACTAAATGGATATTTGTTTTAACTCTCTTTTCCTTTTGGTTTATGTCCAAGAGACCATTTTGTGATTCCTTCCTCTCCCAAAGTCAAAACATTTACGTGTCTATTAAATTCATTTATTTAGCTCCTCGCATGTGAAATATTTGAGTGGCAATGGAAGTCATTCCATGAGTTTACTCTTTGAAACGATTATCACACAACGACAGCACATACACTACAGGTGTTCATTTGCATCTTTTATCCTATTCACTCATTTCACGAGTGTTTTCTAAATTAATTTCAATTTGGACTATTTATGTGACCAGGGAACTTCTTGAAACGTTTGTGAGTCAGCATGGATAATTGGAATTTTAAAAAAAATAGTTTGAGTTTTTTCCAGAATATATACCAATTTCTAATGTCCTCAGCGGATTATGCAAAAAAAATCAAGATACTTTAAGGTGTTTGCATTTTTTGACTATGGAGAACCAAATCTAATACCCGCATTCAATTTTGTACGGAACGTGTCTGTGCATTGTACTGCACAATCCGAACACCATCTTCTAGGTCTAATTAGAAAACAGTGCACGTACTAATTAAAACAGATTGAGAGCATAGAGACAGAGAATTAACATGTTCTGCTCAAATAATTATGGAGTGATTAGCGTCAGGATATTATTACATGACATGTAAAAGGTGGGAGCTACTAGGAGCAAGTGACGAAAGTTCTAGTACTCAAACAATGCAAAATAGCCAAAAATCTGCATTCCAGATCTGGCTTCCATTTGGGAGAGACAGGATGTGAGAAAATTAGCTCCTAGTCTTGACTCACAATGGAATTATAAGGAAAATCCAACATATACAATATTGATTACCCCAATACAATTGCTTTCGAGATCAAGATCCAATATCGTTCGTCCATTTTGCAAGGTAATTTTAGCATTTTCTTATTTCTTTTGTGAAACTTATTTGTCATAACAGACGTTTTCAATTTCTGATTAATTTCTTGGTCAATCGAATTTGAAAATGAAAATTCCAAGGAAGTACATTGGAAGTTTTTGGAAAATTTCTGTGCAGACCTAAGAACACACTGAACTGTTGTCGCATTTATTTCTAAATTAAAAATGGACAAGAATCCGAATCGTGGAGAATGGAAAGGACTTCTTGGACAAAGGGGACGACGTGCTTCCGTCTCACTTCCTTCCGGTCTCAATCATCTCCTCGACTTCGCCGAGTTTACTTGGGTAAGAAAAATTAGACAAAAATTCCATATTGCCAATACCAAAATATGGTAAATTGGATTTATTTTTATACACATGCAATGATGCAATGCAAAATCTTTAGTGTGTTACCTTGATTTTACAGAAAAAACGAGTGTATGTATGCTAAAACTAGGTGTACGAAACGATAATTGTATTCTAACCTTCGTTTTTTTAAGTTGAGTGTAAGAAAATGAAGAGTTTAGAATTGAATCTTATCCTACAAGATCATTTTTTTCCAATGGTAATTTTAAATGAACCATATCTTTAACCGCTATAAACGATTTGACACAGGACACAGCTGAATGTACTTGAAATTTATCCATTGGAAATTGGGAGTGCGTACTCGCTAATAATACCGGCAAGTGTGTACGGTGTATGGGGAACCCCGCGTACAATAGTGGCAGTGTCAAGTATTTTGCCTAGCTGATTGTTTTTGTCCACCTGATTTTTACCTGTTTGGCTTTGAGTGACAGAATACACCCTATACGGTGGTACAGGTACAATAACAATCAAATGTTTACAATGCATTGCATTGCATGCAGTAGTGGAGATACATATGAAAGGGTTAGGTGTGAGGATGGAAAAAAAATAAAATGTAATCTCTAGTCAACTTCAACACTGTACAACATGAAGTCGTATGGGCTATTTAAATGTAGTCAAGAGTCAGAGTCATAATATTACATGTACTTCTACTCTACGTCTACGTGCTCTGTCATAGTAATTATATGGAGTCTAATTCTAATCAACTGGAACTAAACTCGTAGTTTAGTTTCTGTTCCTACGCTACGTTTCGAGGACATCATGGACGGATTGAGATTCAGAGTGTGGTTTTATAACCAACAGATTACACAGTGGCCGGCCATGCCAGTGCCAGCACCAACAAATTGGCAAATGTGAATAAAATACTCAACATTTATTTTTAACATTATTTCTTGAATTATTTACGCTACCAGGAATTTTACACAAGACACAAATATTTCACAAGGAAGAGAATTGAGGAGCTATAGAGTTAGAGCATGGAGACTCAGGTGAGTTGAGTCCTTCGTGTATAAAGTGCGTTTTATTGTATTGTAGTCCATGAATGAAATATTCACGAGGGAATGTCCGGAATGTGTGAGTGTGAGTGTTACAGATTATACAGGGTCAATTATTATCAATCCACATGCAATGCCATGAAGTATCATCTATTAATGTTCCCTTGTGAAATCATTGCTAATTTTAAATTAATCAATGCGATTCAGATTTACCTAAGCAATTCCCCTATAAAATGTAATATCAAATTTTAGCAAGCAAATTTTTGAAGTGGGCCATTCTTATTTGAACAAATAAATTTGAAATTAATTAATCATTTTTAAATTAATTCCAGCAACAAAAAGGGGACAATGCGGGTGAGAAGGATTATTTTGATGAAGTCGCAGAAGCAGAAGCGGGAAAACATGCGCATGCACATGCACATGCACAGGCGCATGCCCGACATGCAACAATTCCAGAACAAGACGATGAACCTGAGATGTACAATCCGACTCGTTCGGTCGGAAGAAAAAAACACAGATATGCCTTGGGAGAAGGGGCCTATGACCCTATCAGGTCAGATAGTGAGGTCGAAGACATGAGTGTGGATGAATTGAGTGAGGCTGAGTCACCTTCACCCACCCGAAGGCCAAAAACACTATTTGCCAACAATGAGCCAAAAAGGGATAGGAAAACAGTAACGGTGGACTTTGGGGATTCCAGTGGGAAGGAGGATGAGGAAATTGGGACTGAGAAGGTCAAGAAGTCGTAAGTTATGGAACACTCCGTATTCCGTATTTGAAATTCGATTGTTCATTTCTTCAACTTTGTTTTTGCTTTGAAAATTCTTTTAGAAAACCATTAGCCTCACGGAGGAAGCGTGGATCAGTTTCTCCAATTAAAATCATCAATTCTAATTACAAAAAATCTGACCCAATGAGTCCACATCGAAGTCATTCTCCAACCCCAAGTTCATCTTCTATCAAAAGTCTCATTCGAGATAAATTGACTTCCGTAAGTGAAGACTTACGGAATTTAATTAAAATGTTATTTAACATTGGTAATTAATTATTATTAATCATTAATCATTAATATTTTAGGTGTCAAGATCAATTCCGACTGTTTTTATGAAGCAAAAAGCTGATGAGTACAAATTGCAGGCTTTCGTGGCCATTCTGTTCCTCACAATTATTCTTCTCGTCGGCTCCATTTATGTCATTCATCAGGAAAAGGAACTTCAGGTACCTAATTTATTCAATTTAGTACCAGGAAACGATATTTAAAAAAATGGCGTCAATAATTCAATGTATTCTGACCCACAGAAAGCATATTTCAACAAAATCCGATTCTCTGGGAAAGACAGAAAAATCCGAGTATCGAACCTTCGAAACCGTGAAGTCCTGACCGGACTCCTCGGTACCAGCTTAACAAAGAAAGACAAAGCCTGGCCGTGTTTGGCCAAAGACCACTTAGAAGGTCATCAATGTTTGGAATGGATGAACAAAGCCCGCCTGTACTTCAGTCACCACTCACCCAAAGATTTGACCCCAACGATCGAGTGTTATGGAATTCTATGGCAAGGATTGAGTCTTGACTTTGTCCCACAAGACTGTTACAACATTGGAGAAAAAAGAGGGTATTATTTTTATGGGGGTGGAGAAATGGGAGGGAATCAATGGCCGTTGAACCGTACAAGTGTCCCCATCTCTCCATTCATAACTGGGAACGGGATTCCGAGTCGGAACAATTCGGCTCAGTCCTTCGAATGGGGTCGGACGATTCGATCTTACTTTGTTAATTCTCCAGGGGCTGCAATTCAAGTCCCACCAGATGTCGCACTTCAAATTTCAGTGAATGATGAGTTAAATCCAGGAATGATTTGTTTGGCTGCTAAACGAGATGGATTTGCTCATCCAACGACATCTGTCCCAGTCAAATTGGACTACACTATTTGCACGGGGGAGAATGTTCGTGACGTGTTGACTCAATTAGGGGACCAACGCTTGGCCGAAGGACTTTCTCAAGAACAAATTCATTTCACTTACTCCTTAGCCCGTGCACCCATCTGGCGACTCCTCCCATCTACCATCAATGTGGGTGCATCGTCCGAAGCCTCACTCTTGAACCATACGGACGTGATCGCTGCCCTCCATTTGTCCGAAGGGATTATTTTACTGGATGAAACATGGCAGAAACATTTGGGTGACCTTGAAATGGACCCTGATCGATTCCCTACAATTGCAGAAACATTCAATATCACTCGAAGGCGTGGTTTCAAAGTCGCCCTTACAATCCAACCATTTTTTTCTACACAATCTACAAGTTATTTGAGTGGGGTTGGAGATAACCTTTGGATCCGAGAGCGAAGCCCTACAGCCAAATCAGGTGGAGTCATCCCAGCCCTTACAACCTACAAATCAGCTTCCACAGCTGTAGTTTTAGACGTCACCAAAAGTACAGCCCGTGATTGGCTTGAAAATAAAATGAACCACGTGATACAGAAATATGGCGTAGACGGACTTTTCCTTGATTTAGGCACAGCTCAACATTTCCCAGAATTCTATGAATTCAATGTCCCGCTCTCAAGTCCAGATGCTTACAAAGGAATCATGGTGGATTTAATAAGGAGAGTGGGTGGTGGAATCAATACAATTGGGGTGAGTGGGGGAACCAAGGCCCCCAAACCCCCGACATTTGTAGCCCTTAGCCCTGTAGAGAGTTCTTGGGAGGGACTACGTGGTATTATCCCTAATATTCTGACAATGGGTGTGGCAGGGTTCCCACTCATAATGCCAGGGTCAGTGGGTGGAGATTTTAAACCAAATCAAGACTACACGAATCCAGCAGAATTTGAAGCAAATAAACCCGAGAGGAATTTGTACATTAGATGGTTAGAACTTGTACATTTTTTACCCGTGATACAATACACATACCTTCCGAGTGACTATGATCAGTCTGTGATTGACATTGCAAGGAATTTGTATGTTGTGAGGAATAATAAAATATATAAAGCCATACGGAAAGCCATTGATGAGGCTTTGGTCAAAGGACTCCCTGTGATTCGCCCTCTATGGATGATAGATCCAAATGAACCTGCGTGTCTCAAGACATGGGATGAATTCATGATTGGAAGTGATATTTTGGTGGCTCCAATTTTAACATTCAATTCAACGGAAAGGAATATTTATTTACCCAAGGGTAGATGGAGGGATGAAATGGATGGGACGAGTACGAAAGGGGAGAAATGGCTCAATAATTATAGAGTAAGAGAAAATCAAATTGCTTTCTTTACAAAGTTGACAGACTCAGCTGTGTAAGCAAGCATTTAGTCCTGTGTCAACAAAAAATGTTAGTGTCTTAGTTTGTTGTATTTTATTTGTTTTATACAAATTATGTTAATAAAAACTTTTAAAAATATCAAAGAAGAAAAGAATAGTACTCATAGTTAAGCATTTAGCTTAGGTATGTAATATGTATTTGTAATTTTAGAACGTAGACAGAGAAAGGTACATATTCGATAGCTTGGAGAATTAAAATAATTTGTTTATGACAACTTGACAACAACAAATTATGAATCCATTTTTAGTTTCTATTCGAACAACATGTAACTTCCGTCGAATCCAACACCCACTCTATAGAATTTGTGAAGTCATAATAATAGGCAAGACTAGTAATTTGGGCATTGAATTGTGCCGGTCAGTTCAAATTGGCTGGATTTTGGATATATTGTAGCCCTTGACCTCATGAACAACGTTTGTGAAGGTCCCAACCCGGATGTTATAGATATTACTGAATGTAGTGGACGGGGAAAATAAAATATGGAAGCAAAAATGTTAAATAAAGTATGGACCCATAACCTCTAGCATATGCGGTCCAATATCTCAAGCATATTCAAATGGACATACAACAAAGCATTACTGAATATAGTGGTCGGGAAAAATAAAATATGGAAGCAAGAATGTTAAATGAAGTATGGACCCATAACCTCTAGAATATGTGAGAATATATCCGTCCCATTTATGTGCTTCCATCCTAATTTTGAGTTCTATTTAAATTCTTCGTGCTATTACGTCCAAACACATCTGGGTAATACTGCACGACTTTCTTTTAGTTTTCAACTATTTTATTTCTATTCACTAAAGTCCACTTACCTTTGCTTCCATTTATATCACTTGAAAACGCCAATCTCTTAACATGGGTGTTACATGACTTCAACCCATATGATTGGACCCGTGATTTCTGAGGCAGGCCAATAGCTCTGACTTACATTCGTATCACTTTGAAACCGCCCATCTCTTAATATGGGGGTTCACATCTCCACCTCTACAACATGAGGGGTTACATCCCATCTATCCGATGGGATGTAACACGGGGGATTACATCCCCATCTATCCAACATGGGAGCTTACATCCCAATCTCTCCAACAGCGGGGTACATGTCTTTAACCCGTATGATTAGCACTATCATTTCTAAGCACTAGAGACGAAGCAGACATAACTTTTGCTTATATTCATATCACTTTGAAACCGCGCATCCCTTAACATGGTGGGTTACAGGCCTTCAACCCATATGATTGACACCATCTCACCTATACAGTCCTTCTGTATCACCACTGTAAAAAAACAGTCATCCACGGAGTGCGATCCAGTCGCGACTGTTTGTTAAGCCGTGCGACGAGTAGTATACTAC
>JAQGCB010001992.1:0-12701 GCA_034698835.1 Protaphorura tricampata
CTGAGTGGACTACTTGGGCTGTTCTTGGTGTCATATCAGTATGGGGTTCGTTCAAAATATATAGAAAGGTCAAAAGTCGTCAAGATAAAAGTGTAATCGTATTTTCACGTTTGTACTGTACAGATTTGGTCGCGGTTCTAACACCAAGAGGTCCGCTGAGAATCCTGGTTGAAACAGCACAAGAGCGAAACGAGCAAATATTTCCAGCTCTCATCTACTCATGTAACGTTACACGCTACTACTGATTAGTCATAAGTCTACCGTTTACCAGCTATTCGCCTACTTGTTCCGACAGTAACTTTTTGTTTCCTTTATTTCCTGCAGCTACCGTAATATACGCGGTGGTGAACACAGCTAGCAGCAGTGAAGATGAAGTTTTGGGTGCTCCGAAAAGGAATAAGAAACGAGATAGAACCACAAACGATACAGCAACTACAAATGGAGACCAAGGTTCAACCAGCCAAACCCAAACCGTGACGACAAACTCCAGCGATGACGTTGATTCTGGTGGATTTACATCTGAATGGAGAGATAATGTTGAAACTCGTGTGGCAAACAGACGTGAGGCTGTGAATAATGCAAATTCCAACTCGACCACCACCCGCCCGACACCGGTCACCCAACAGAGAGACCAGGAAGCCGAAGACGAAGAAGAGAGTAAGTAGAAACTTTTTTGCTCGAATATTTCTTGGCTGTCTAATTTTCAATATTATGATTCCAAGGGGGTGTAAAGCTTGGACTTGGAGATTTTATCTTCTACAGCGTCCTTGTTGGAAAAGCTTCTTCTTATGGAGACTGGAATACAACATTGGCATGTTTCGTTGCCATTTTAATTGTAATTTGATAAATGTTTATATATTTTGCCTTTTATAAAACCGGTATACCAATTCGCCTAATAATTTATTTTCAGGGACTGTGTCTGACACTTCTTTTGTTGGCGATATTTAAAAAAGCGTTGCCCGCACTTCCGATATCTATTGCGTTTGGCCTTGTTTTCTACTTCACGACCAGGAGTATCGTCACCCCTTTCACCGACACATTGGCAAACGAGCAAATTTACATATAACAACCACCACTACCACAACTATATTATTTGTATTCTTAAGTATAATTTCAATTTCATGTTCGGTTAATTAATAAATTATAGTACGACTTGATTTTATAATACAGTATAACATTTTCGCCGTTATCGGTACTTATTAATTCCAATGTTTACTACTGATTCAATATGACTAGTCCGAGTTGAATTTTTACGAAGGAATGTGTCTTAATATCAAAATATCGCATTTATTCGAAAACTAAAAATAAAGTAAAAAGATTCGAATTAGCCATGATTACCAGAATAGAAACTGGTAGTACTGGTTGGTAGATAACGATTTTCGAATAGCCTTCACCAGGAAAACCCTGGATTTTCAATTTTCCTAAAAGGAACACCAATACCAGCTGGAGTTGCCCGTTGCAGATAATTTCTTACTCTGTTTTCGTCAGCTGTCCTCTCTCCACGATTATGTTCAAAATCGAATCGGGCTAGCTTCTAAGCATAGAAAATAATAGGTCATAGTTATAATTTCGCTAAAATAGAATTTCAACTACTAGTATGTGTAAATTGTAAATCGTACCGCTCCTTTTTCCTGAATCTCTTCTTCAAGATGTGGGAAATGCTCTTTTAAAAACACAATGTACATCTTATCAAGTATAGCATTCCGGTAATGTTTTCCGCAAACATTTTCAAAAATTTCTTTTGCTCGTGTATCGCCTCGAAACCTCCAAACTAATTCAATGAAAGGTTCTATAAATATAGTAACGTCCGTTTCAGTCTTTTCACTCAGTTCCATGACGCCTTCAAACATAGCCAAAGCTTTTTCTCCGCATCTCGTCAAGGAATCCTCGTCTCCTATTATACATACAAAATATATTAGGATTTTTGTTCCAATAAATCAAGAGAAAATTCAATTTATAATTACCGTCATATTTCCCTTCTACGTTGAATTGAACGTCTCTCTTAAACGACATGTAATGAAAAACAGCTTCGTACAGAAGTGCAATCAAGTCAATAACATTTCGTTTTGGGTTATTTGAAAAACTAGGTCTGAGCCAACTATAATGCTGCCCCGACATTTCATGCCATTCCTAAAATCAAATCAAATAAAAATGTTTATTCGACACTAGACTAATTACAGTACAACATTACGGTAGAGGCCTTTAGTTCACCTGAAGGATACAAAGACCATGCATGAAATGACCTTTTTGGGTAAACCAAGATGCCAACTCAATTCCAAATCTTCTAGGATACCCCTTCAAAAGAATTCTGGCGGCTCTGCAGTTATTTACAAAATAATCAGTAAAGTTCTGTTCTACAGAAAAAATATACGATAAGCAACTGATTTCTTACTGGGCAAATTCTGCAAGTGGTAATAGTTCGGCTTTGGAAAGTTGAATGAGCGCGAGGAATCCACCCTAATATATGTAAAAATAGTATAGTTGTCAAAATTACATTGCTAGTTTTGAGCCTTATAGAAAAATAATTGAAGTTTTCAATGAACAATTAATTACACTCCATATCAGCCAGTTTCTTTCATCTGCATGGCTCTCTAAGGACAATCCCTCAACACACTTTGCAACCCGTGCCCAGTCATGAACATTTATAGCGTCTCGAAGTGTTTCCATGTATATTAGACTTCGAGTGGGTGGAAATGAAACATCTACCGAAATAATGCAGAAATTAACATTTTTATTTCTACGAGACGGCTGATACTTCTCAGCTAAGTGTGCTTTATTGCGTACTACCTTTTGTAGACAATGAGGTCATTCGAGCGTTAGTTATTATCTCACCAACTTCGTTAGAGAATAAGTCTACTCTTATCCGTCTCTGTCAACAAGTTGTAGACACAATTAATTAAAATTGATACAGAGAAATAGGACACACATAGACTTGGGTTAATTACAAAGTTACAATTACACCAAAAAATTTGAAGTAATTGTAATTAATTACAAACGTAAATCACCTATGTAATTGTAATTGAAATCTCATTTACGATTACCTAATTGCAATTCATTACATTGAGGCATCAAAAGTAATTGTAGTTGTAATTCAATTAATTACTTTCATAAGAATTTCAAGTATTTCGGTAATTTCGGAAATTGGGCTGTAATTTGTAATTAATTACATTTTCAATGTAATTGACCCGAGTCTGCACGTGAACTTACGGCGAAGTGTCGACGCTGCCATTCTTCAGTTTCGAAACGAGAATTCGGCTTATTGCTAGCTTGGGTGTTAACCCGACTTCCATTAGATACGTCGGTCTCTGTATTCGGGTCGTAGTCAATGTCTCCACCTTGAACTGTTCATACACATATAAAATCGTTATCACACAAAACAAGCATTTAATGAAACGGCACATCCTTACTTCCTGAATTTTCTTGAGACGGTGAATCATCGTCAGATTTCGTGTCTTTCCTACTTTTTAATTTGGTAGAGTCGCGACGAGTCCTGGGTCCCAATGTGACATGTCCTTTACTGTCAAATTTTGTACGCTTGACAAGATGTTTTTTCTTCATCCCCGAGTATGCATAATTCATTCGAATAAGCTTTCTCGCTAGTATAATCTTTTTCATTTTGTCAATGTTCGGAAGCTTTACAAAAACAGTCTTTTTATCTGGCCCGACTTCATGTTTTGCATAGATAGGCTTGTCTTTAGGTGGTGGTGTGTCCAAAACTCCCCAAAAAGTGGGTTTCCCCATCGTGTTTTACAAGAATCTGGAATGGAACAAATTCATTTATAAGTTACCCTGGAGACAAAGTAGTGTTAATGGATTAAAATACATAATACAGGTACCCTTGCACAAAAATTGTAATCGTCGGTAGTTTCATTTTCTATTCAAAGTTTACAGTCACCTTTTTTTGTAAGTATATACCAGTTAAAACTTGGAAGCTCAGTTTTTTAACAAATATTTATTTTCGCGAGCCCCAGGAGGGCATTTCCACGGACTGCAATCATGTCCTCCCATTACACAGCTGGTCAGGTACAAAAAATAACTTTATACTTAAATCAAAGCAATTCTTTTGCGGCGGGTACGGGTAGGGTGCGGGTATGAAAAACTTTTAAAAATTATGATCGATAATGTTTAAAATCACAGTTCAATGACTCATTCCAACCAAAATGCCTTCGCAACTGGCAATTGGGGACCAATGACTATCCAGGGAAGTTTGCTGGATGTCCAAGCCGTTGCCCAAAGGGTTTTATCGCTGGGAATAATGGCCACCTCTACCCTCACATTTCACGAAATGCTTGCACTTCTCCATGGGGAGACTACCGGACAAGTATTTGGGAAGAAAAGGTCCCTTGTGCCTGCATTGATATGCTTCGCAACCCACGTGAATACACCAAACCACGTAATGCAATTTTGGTGACCAGCGAAATGCCTTATCCACAAGGTGAATCCCAACGTGTTTGCGATGCTTTCAATACTTCCGACACAAATGACGGCCAAACGAATGGATGCAATTGAACGACATGAACCAAAATTTTCTACTAATTTCACAACATATTCGGAATAAACTGCAGAAGGTTTCAATAACCTCGAATTGGGAATTTTCAAATTGTGTACAAGTTAAAAACAGAAGACAATAAATTCCAGTCCATAAAAGAAACAAAAGTGCGTTTGTGTGGGAAGTTATTGAAATCATTGTTAACATACATCTAAATCATTGTGCTTCACACTAGAAGAATTTTGAACTATATATGCAAAACTCGGAGAAGTATGAAACCTAAACAGGAAAAAAACTCAAATTTTTCACAGAATCCGATCGGGAGATAATTCTTCCACGGTACTACAGGAGGAGAAAAGTAGTTGCTCTAGATGTTGAGCGACCAGAGGCAGCTCGGAAAATGATAGATCCTACTATAAATTCTCCGAGAGAGTTTTATCCAAAGTCCTATCGTGTGACCACAAAATTCATTGCGGACGACAATGGCCGTTTGTTCCCTGAATTCCGAAAGAAGGAATCTGAAGAACCCGAGCCAGATTCAGATGAGCAGGACAGCCCTTATGAGACAAGTCCAAGGCTGGAAAAGATCAAAGCACGACCTACCGTACTGTGGAAAGGTAATTTTACTAAATTCGTTAAAGTCAATACTTACAAAATTGCAAGTGTCCTACATTTGAAGTATTCATTTTGCTCAAGACGTCCCAAAATATTACAACGATAAGAACGACGTGAAAAAAAGCGATGAAGCTGCAACTTTCAATGAGGAAGTTCACGAGCGAGTTGAGTGTTTGGCAAATCAAAACCTACCCATCATTTGGATTTATGGATTACCATCAACAAAGATTTCTAAGATTCGAGCGGACTACGCGAAAAAACTAGCGAGAAGATTAAAATTTACGTACATTGATATGGAGGAACAACTTGACATGTGGGTAGATTATGCTGGGATGGTACAAAGAAAAATGGGAGCTGACAATATTCCACAGAATTGTGGTCGACGTGGGAAAAATTCATCATCAACCATGAAATATGATGTCAGGTCACAAGACAAATTCCTTGAACGTACAATCAAAATGTCAGCCAGGATCAAATACAGTGATGATGAAACATTGAATAGTTCTGGCGTTGTCGAATACTGTAAAATGGCTATGCTTCATGCTTATCCTACCAGAGGATACGTTCTTATGAATTTTCCATGTTGTGTAGAAGAAGCTGAGATATTTGAACAGGAAATTTGGAAAGCCACAACTGGAATTTACTTTCTCGAGAGTAGTTGGTCAGACAATAAAACCATTGAACCTGAAATTCTCCATCCTCCAAATTTTCGTCGGGATCTAAAATACAAAGAGGATGAAGTGGAACGAACTTGTGATCGTATGGGGTATAAAAGTATAAAAATTCTCAATGCTGAATCGGTGACATTCAGAGAAAAAGAAGTCATTGATACATTCGTGGATCGTTGCATTGTTGCCTATCCAAGAATTCTAATGGGGGAAAGAGCCATATTTCCAAAAGCCGAGCGTAGTTTCATGGAAAACCCGGATCATCCTACTATTCTAGATTCACCAATATCTAGACCAAGAGGATCATCAGATGCTCAAGAGTACGGTAAAAAAACTGGGGGTGACACTGATGAAGATGATAATTTCTTTGACGAAGATGAAAACAACAATTCGGAATCTGATGACGCATTCACCTAATTAAGTATATATTCACTTAACCGCGACATAAATACTATATATACTGTCAAAACTGAAAACTGTTCCAAATTAAAATTATGTATCGTTTACGCTACGTTCCCCGACCGAGTGAATCGTTTCGGTTTCCAGCCAATTTTTAGATATTCACACTTTATTTCATAAACCTATACTGTTCTAAATTAAAATTAAAATTAAAATTCGATAATTTTATATTATTTTTGTTTGATTGGAATTGAATTGGCTTACTGAATGCGTGCGACGCGACGGCGACGTCGGTGGAAATCCACGACTCGATCTCGTAGTTCTTCCAGATTCCAGACTTTCCAGATAGTTGTCCAATTCGGTAGTCCACACTCCAGTAATTTTCTGATTTTGACATCCCTTTCTTATCAACATCAATAAGAATAAGATCAGGTTGAAGGTTACAATAATATAAAATTGTTCAATGAAAATAAAATGTGCAAAAATTGTCCCTCCGCGTGTGTTAAAATTCCCGGGAATCTTGAGGTAAAATCTATGTCGAAATTAGGAAACTTTCAGAAATCCGAATTGTCTATTGAAAAATGTCCAATTTAATTATTTACATGAAATCTCTTTTAAAAAACTAATACACAGTCTGCCGCTGTATGTGTCTATTTCTATTCAAAATTGAAATCATGTGTGAAGTAATTAAGCAAAACTTCTTTACCTTAATTCGCATTCATTCTCATGTATGTTACTTGATTACTTGAAAAGCTAAGTTCAAAGAAAGCTCGACAATCCTATATTCGTACTTTAACTGGAATGGCTCAGAATTAACACGATAAAAAATCAACAAATCTTTCAGGCCCAGCTAGAAATAAATGAATGGAAATTGGAAATGGAAGCCTAGACAAGAGACAAAAATATAAAGATATTTATGCAATAAATTCATTTTTATTGTGTTGTGGATCCAAATTATATTTTATTTTTGTTTAAAGAGAAATTCTTAGACGTAGTTTATCGAATGACATGAGCGTTGACGTTTGTTTATTTCTATTTTCCAAACCCTCCCCTGCAGTTTGGACTTGGTTCAACTTCAGCTGTAAACATTTTCTCCCACTCTGCAGGTGTTTTGGCCACGACAGAGAGTGCATGTAAACCAAGCTCCATTTCAGGTTTGAGGAGCCCTTGAATCTATTTTGGAAAGGAAACACCAAATGAAAATAATGTAGGAATTAAATGGTCCTTAACCCAAACCTTGAAATAAAAACGGGACATTGGATATTATTAGAAATAGAAAAGGGACTAATTCCGAGTTACCCTTTGTTCCCTTTTGACTCTAGAGACCCCTTCAAATTGTGGTGTGACGACAACAATTTTGAAGTGTGTTTCGCTTTCCTTGGGTACATTATGCATGTGGGATTCATTGATTAAATCCAAATGTGTTGTCTCCAATTCCTTTTCCAGAAGAGCCTTCATCCGTAATGTTCTTTGACCCATTATTCCAGAGCGTAAATTCCGAATGAGTATTCTGTTCATGAATGAAGTTATGCAGAGAAGGAATTAAAACAGGGTCGTGTTTTCAATCGTGTCTGCCCAATCAATATTATAAATTCATAATTTCGGAAGAATAATTATCAAAAATTATGAAACCTGTACCAAATATTTACCTCAGTTTGGGAAAATTAGCTTAGCTCTAAACTTCAATCTTAAACTGACTCCAAGATTGTCCCTCAACTGACGACAAGGTTAATTGAACATGAACCTTGTAAATAATTGCAAACAAGACAACAAGAGCTTCCAAAATCCGAACTCCGAAGTTTCTACAAAATTACACCGTATGAAATTCAAATCTGGAACATTTTGCCGTCTCATCAGATAAAGCCATGCAAGGACCAACTGGCTGTCTGGGATATGAGAATGCGACTTTTGTACAGATTTTAACAAAATTAAGGTAAAAAAGTCGGGAGTTACATTGTTACATATCACATTTGGTATGACGAATAAAGAGGTAGAGGTCGACAAGTAATTTACTGTTATGAATAGAATAATCTGCATACAAGCATCGAAATTAAATTAAAACTACCGAATCTGCAGTCTAGTTTTCTTGGTGGTACTGGTATACCCTGTAAATTAGACTTTATTTTTACGTGTTGTAAACTTGTAAATTGTAATTATTTAATTTTTGTCATCAATATCAAACCCTGATTTACCTATTTCTATAACTCAACTTACAGAAAATTGAGGAAATATATTTTTTGGACAAAGTATCAGCCAATATGTGGTATGTGGTGGTCAATAATTCACATCTGAATATTGGATATGGATGATTATGATTACATTTAATGGATATGTGGATTATTTTGTTGCACACGGTTTCTGCCCGCCCTTTTAAGCCTTGCTGACGGAGATATAGGCTACTGCTTGATTTCATCACATCCACTATCCACAGCTTGGATGAACTCGACGGACCAATCCTTTTAAATAGGTCCGATGTGTTTCCATTTTCAATATTACATTACACATTCGATTTATATTTGAAAATGGAATTTATGACCCTTAAGTTTTAATTGACGGCAAATAAAACCCTAGCAGAATTTGTTGGAGTATGGATGTTCATTAAGCCTAGAAATTCATATTCTATGGAAGCAGTAGGATTCCATTGACTAGTAGTTACGCATTTTATTTCTGCCATAGCATTGCATCGTCGTAAATTAATTAAAACATTATATTTTATGGCTATAACGGGGGCATCAGCGGAAATATGGACGTGACTGACTTTATTCCCAAACTTCAACGGCTATAATTGGAGGCAGATGCTATTATATTTTTGAACACATAATTTGCAGCACTCCAGTAATTACGTACAGGGTGGCCCATAACCTTTTGGCCAAACTTCGGCGTTACACGTACACGACGTCCGTAGCCCAAGAATGCGAGATTACAAACCTTAATTACAATACAATTACAATCTGCAAAACGTGAAGCAACCTAATTACAATTACAATTACATGTGGGAAAAGCAATGTAATTTAATTTCAATCACAATTACAGTTCGGTAGGGCAGAGGAAATGTATTTCAATTATAATCACAGGTTGGAAGCAATCTATTTCAATTACAATCACAGAATCACAGTTACAATTACTCTTCCCATATGCCAATCTAATTAATTACAAGTAATTCAATTAGTTGTAAGTGATATTACTTAATTGACCCAAGCCTGTTCAGTTGTACAGTCTTTAGTGAGAGAGAAATAAAGTACACGAAGCAATGTACAGATAATGTTGTTTAGATTTTGGCCAAGAATATGTCTCACGAAGTTCACAGTTCACAACATAAGTTCAACTCGACGAATTTAGAAATGTACCTTAGTCTGAATCTGAATCACTGAAATAATTCAAGCTAGCTACTAATGCGAGCGACGTTGCGAAATAGTGACCGAAAATACATTTTCCATGAGAAATCTTGAGTTGTATTTGTATTTGGATTTTAACTATACTAATTGAGCCTTCGAAGTCGATCTTCCTCGACAAGCTCAATAATTTACTATTGATGACTGAGGGATGGGACTATGGGACTGAAACCGTTTTGAAAATGTCTTTGACATGTATTCCATTTGAATGTATTATGTAAACCATAGACACATTTCGGTTCAACAAGTAAAACTAGCGACTTCGCACGGCAATACTATAATTTTGACTATCTAGAGAAGATATCATCTCTAAAACGAAGATACAAGTTAGTAATGATTATTGCCGTAGTATACGAAACGCGTTTCAACGATAAACTTGTCTGACAATTTTTATATTAATTTCCCACTAATTAGCTAAATATCTTGCCGTCTGCACCCAGCACGACATTCATATCTTTCGCGTTCACTTCATATTTCATTGTCTGTCAAATTAAGAAAGAACAAGTCAGAAACAGACTATTCTCGCAGATAGTACATGACGGGGTATTCCGAAAAGGTTAACACTATAGTACAGAACAGACTGTTGTACTAAGAAAAGAATGTGTGGAATTCCCTAACCATTCAGTTCTTAACACAACGGGGATACGTGGCACACGATCATTTCACATTGTATGGACATATATGTACTAAAAGTACATGTAGAAAAAGGGATCGATATGAATCCCTCCTCTTTTACTCCTGTCTGGTGGGCTAAGGAATAATACGATATACGGAAGACGAAACTGCACCTTTAATGTAGTAAAGTCGAAAAGTCGAAACGAAAGACATTTTACTAACACTCTTCGGATCAGAAACATTCCTGTACCCTATGTCGAGTATTACATTGCATTTTAACAGAGAGTAAAATACAAATATTACATCACATATCTCGATAAGTCAAGTCGCAAAAAAATACACACACAACGAAAATCAATTAAGGATTCTATTCTATTTGATAAAAAGGAAAGAAAGTGCGCCGTAGCAGCATAGCACAACCGTAACGTAATACTGAAGCGTCCGCGTGAGTCTCCAAAAGTAAACAATAACAAACACTTTGAGAGTGTTTGTGTACTTTTACCTTGCAGATTACATTGTTGAGGTAAGTTTTATCATTTCTGTTTATTGTCTGTCTGCCTGGGATGGGACACGTATACAAAATATTAACATTAGATAATATTTTTTACGAAAATACCATCACGAGATACTCCAATCCTTACGGAGTCCTGTATGCGTTTTTGAGGTGCGGCATTACTGTGATTTCAGAGTTTCTGACCATCCCATATTTTCAATATGTTCCTATGTAGTACTATTTTCATCTACGTTATTGCGATGCCGCTGATGTTAGGAAAGGTCAACATTGGCAATTCTCGAGGATTCTGGATTTTACTTGTATTATTTCTATGAATGAACAGAGATATTTGATAACAGTCTGGAAATTTTTTTTTGTAACGAACTCGGAGTTCAGTTCAATACAGTACAGTGTTGTGTAAATAGAGTAACATATTCTAAGCCGATGATGGTAAACCGTATTCGTACTTACGTACAATGTAAAATTATTGGAATTTTCCAACGACCTGTACTACAAATAATAATTGTATCTCACTGATACAGCTGGATTGCTAGCGCAGAGTTTGAGCAAATATTTCTTTTCTGGTTGGTTTTACATTACAGGTACGCATATACATAGAAGTTGCATCAGCGTTTGTGTAAACCGAGAGTAAAATATATGCTAGTTAACGCATTTGAGTTATATTTTGTATATTACAGAATTTAATGTTCAAAAATTAGAATATAAATTGTCCCGGCCTAAGACATGCGTTTGAAACTGACCATAATTTAATTTGACCTTGCATGGCAAATTGGCATCTTTAATAAGTTCTATACACAATTGTATTTTAGTTGGTGTTAGCAGGAAACTGATGATTTGGAAAAAGGATAAGGAACGTAAGAACGACCTTACGAATTACTACGACGAAATAATGTCTAGGTCAACTTGACTCTAGAAATAACTCATTAATGTCTACACTACGTACATGCTATATTACGCGTTATGAGGAAAGTTTGCCAAATGTCAAAACTAATGCCAAATTAAATGCGGTCGTAAACATGTGCCACTGCTACCGTGAACGTGTCCCATTTATTCTAGTGCTATTTAGGGATTTAAGGAAAGATAAACAATTCACCTACCTTAGGCTTTCGCTTTTCCGGGCCCAAATCAAAAAGAAAAGCTACGCATTCTTCGTAAGAAGTACGCATATGGAGTACGTTTGATAATTTCTTTCGGCTAAATAAGTCTAGTGCAAATCGATTAGCTTAGTGCACTTGTTTAGAACGCAATTACCTAATAAGAAGCTGGGAAAATTTTGAAGGTACTACTTTGACTGTTCAAATAGTTTTTAGATAATTATCAAAGTGAAAGCACATAGGAGTTTTGCCTATTTTCCCTTTTGAGTCGTTCTTGAGTTATGTCAACATTACATACACATAAGATCGATTGGATTAAAGAATGAGCCAACCTAATATTTCTGAACGAGAAATTACAAGTCAGTTCAGAATAATCTCATTAATAATACACACATCAAATTGGATAAATGACTTGCATTGGGATGTCATGCTTTGTTCTGCTCACAAATGTCTCATTAGGTCGGAATTAGGTCAAGGGTTAATATTAGGTTTAACACTACTACGTGGTTATTTATAACCAATGAAGTCAAATCTTGGTTAAGATTACGTTCAAGGAAGGCGAAACCAACCAAGGAGAACAAAACTCAAGAGATCAGGTTCACCGCTAAATCGATGATAATTAGGTAGTGACACAATATTAAAGGAATTTCCCGTTAGACCACAACTCGAAACATTAAACTATTGCCTCCATTACTAATGTAACTATCGTGGTTACGAATGACATCATAAGGACTAGTGTGCAGTACATTATTTAATGTGTGTGCAGCATTACAATTAAGTTGAAACCTTAACTCGAAATGAAATTCATTTGAGTACATTTTTCTATTCCGTATTCATATTATGTCATCCTGCGTCGGAAATACTGACATACCTACGATACCATAATAGAATTTTCTCCAATTTGTCTTGTTAGTA
>JAQGCB010001993.1:0-12701 GCA_034698835.1 Protaphorura tricampata
TTAGATGAAATTATTTTTTTTTAACACTCGCAGAATTGAAATATTTTGGACTTGGGACAGGTATTCTTTTTGACCCGTCTGTCACATTGAAAGTGCCCGGGTATTTCGGTAAAATTAAATGGCATGAAGATAAGTAGAAGACTGTGGCTGTGGGTTCAGATTTCATAAGAGGTAATTTTACATCAGCTGGTCACATACATGATTTCTTACTTGTTCAAATAAACTTTGTAAATTCGAACAAAATGTATAAGTTACTGTTTTACACAATAATGCTAATGTGGTGTGTTCCGTAATAATACTATTTGGTTTCATTTTTTTTTTCAGAGATTCTGAACAAATTGATGACACTCCTTCTATGAACTCCGCCGATCGATGATATTAAACCGTCGAAAGTGTACCAAGTGAATGTGTACATAAGGATCCTATAAACCCAATCGCTTCTACTTTAAAATTCTGAAGCTTACAACTAATTTGACATGCTATGAAAATAAAGTACATAATTTTTCCTGAGGTTGTATATGAATTATTTTTGGTCTAGTAAGTGTGTAATTTCTAAGCACTGGAATGCTGGAACATAATAAACTCGAAACATTTCTGTATTTAGTACACATGGAAATTATTATTAAATCTAAGGTAATTCGTTAGAGAGTTCCTTGCCCACAACATGCAATAATTCAGATTGAGTTTCGTAAAATTTAATCTTTCAAATTCTGTAAGCTGAAGGCCTGTGTGTGACCTTTCCATGGCTTCCAAGTAATTAGAGTATTTTAAAAAAGGTCTCGAATACCCAGAAATTCTTAAAATAATAAGTCTGCCGACCGACTTGAGTATAAAACGTACAACCTCAACACCTCCAACCTATTTTAGGTTAAAAGGCAAAAATTTTAGGATTGAAAGTTCGTAAATAGTATTCGTTACTCCATAATGAACTAATTTTTCTCCTGGTCTCTCTGGCAGTGTATGATGAGCTTTTGAAAAAGGTGCTTCGATTCTAAAACATTTTTTTCGTTGAAATTCTAATAATTTTTTGGGTGTCACGTTTCGTCCGCCATAAGAAGTCCAATCCACATTTTTAAAAAATGAATTTGAACAGTCAAGAGAATGGAGAAGCTGGAGACGATGCAAATAATTGCTTAACATATTTTAATCTTACGGGTCTACCTAGTTTGGTAAGCTTGTAATCATTATAAAGTTAGATGTTATGCTTATGGAGAAAGCAGGGGAAATCAGTACCCTTTGACCTTAATTTTGTGAATAGAAGCCCACGCTTCTATTAGAGAAAATCCGTCATGTAACTTATTAGTTGACTCTGTGATTTGGCGCAAATCAAATAATCATAATCAAATTTGTAGATTCTGGAGAGAATTTTGATTTTCTTGGACAAGAGTGCATTGAGGAATTTACGAGCTGTTTGTTGGGCAACAAAAAATATGGTGGAGGAGCCAAAACATCTTCGAAGGCTACAAATACGAATTACAAATGCAACTCGTCTTGGCGAAATTCAAAACTCTACCGTTCAATGGAACAATATCTGCCTTCAAGAAATGACATGGACTCCAACAAATCAACCGCAACAAATTTACTTACCACTTCTACAGAGTTCTCTTCAATTCCTAACACGACTTAAAATTAAAGCCCGGATTATTTCTGGTCAACACATTTTGACTATTCTCTTAAACATTGGCCCACAACTTCAAAACCTTGTTTGTATCGGAACATTAGTCGCGAATGACAATAATTGTCGTATATTCCGAACAGGAGAAAATATCCAGGAATCCCTCAAGGCTGAAGTCGATGAGATGAAATTTGAATTGGGAAAGTATGAGGACACTCTGCAGAAAAATCTTATTGGTTTGCGACATGCCGAAGTGAGAAATATATTCAGGAATCCAGGTACATCGTTTCGTCTTCTGGTCATGTTCCTCAATTGTTGTCCGAATTTAACAACTCTTAATGTTCCTGTCATGTAAGTACCAAAAGAATATCTAGAATCTCGACGATTTATTTACAGTGGTACAGGACAAAGCAATATTTTAATTTATTTTTTAAATATTTTACAGTGATTCGTCTGAAATCATCAGAAACCAAAATGCACAATTGACATGTGCGCCCATCCTTGATTATTTAAGAAGAAAATTGAGACTAAACAAGAGACAACCCTTGCTCAGAATTGATTTGTGTAATACACCCTGGAATTCTTTGATGACCAATTCCAAGCAAATTGAATGTCTTTTTCCATTGACACCTTCTATTTTGATAGAAATGGCTACACTATGTCAGAAAACCAGAGTAAAACTCTACAACGTTCCAAGTTCTGCCTTACCGCCCTCTAGCGTTCTAACACAAATTGAGAAGGAATCCATCAATGAGACCGTGGCGAGTGTTCTTTGTGCCAACGTTATGACAGGGATTACTGACAATTACATCCCACCCGGTTGCCCTGTCAAAATCCTCATGGCCACCACAATTACCAATACGGATCAGGATTTACCGAATTTTCAACTTCCAAATGATTCCATTAATATTGTTTCTATTGTTTGTGGGTGTCAATATTCCAAAACACTCGTTCGTATTATGTTTCAACGAGTTTTGCCAACAGTTACAGAATTACAAATTATGAACACTGATAATGAAAATATTTGGTCTGTACAAAATGGAGTTCATGGACGATTGGCTTCAGTATTTCCAAACTTGAAGAAACTTAGTCTTGGTTCAATTGAAATTAAACCAGGTTTTGACTTTTTGAATGGTCTAGAGGACAGTCTGGAAATGTTATACCTGGGATCGGTTACAGGATGTCTCGACCTACCAGCTATTTCCCACTGGATGTCTAAAATGAACAGTACGTGTGACCTTGTAATATATATATATATCTACAAATACTTTTTGTAACCATTTAGAAAAAATTATTATTTTTATTTAATATTTGCAGAGTTGAAGTATTTTGGACTTGGGTCGAATTGCTTGTCTGTGTCTGACTCATGTGTGACATTGAGAACGCCTGGGCATTTTGGTAAACTTAAATGGCATGAAGATGAGTAGAAGACTGTTAGTTGATATTTCATAAGAGGTAATTTTACGGTAACTCCCCCCGGGTTGGGACCTTCAGAAAAGTTGTTCAGGAGGTCAAGGGCTATAACATATCCACAATCCAGCCAATTCTAACGGAACGGCCTCATCCCATGCCCAGACTGCCATCTCCTTTTGCAGAGATTCTGTACGAATGGATGACTGGCCGTCGAAAGTGTACCAAGCGAATCACATCTGTAGTAAAATAGTAACGCTTGCAACTAATGTGACATATTATGAAAATAAAGTACAGAATTTTCCCTAATTTTTTGATAATGTAAAGAAGTTGTCTATGAATAAGTCTAAAGTGAATGTGTGTTTAATTCGTTGTGTACAACGTTAGCTGCATGAATTCTATACGCGTTCCGTCGTTACCATATATTTTTGCCCAATAACGTCCATGCGTTTTGAGTCCAGTCAAGTATTTGAATGCCCAAAATTATATTATATGTAGATTTCTACGGTTGTGTGTAAAAATATCCCAATCGTAATCCAATAATACATATTACCCCTTAAGTGGGCTTACTTCTAAGGATACCTTCTAAAATACCTTCCGTCCATACAAAAATTGGAAACTCCATAATGATAGTGCAAAAAAATGCACATTTGGTTCAAAAGACCTGTCCCGTCTCCCCTGACCCTTTCCACGGGCTTCAAATAACCTCTAGTATTTCGGAGAAAGGTTGGTTTCAAATACTCAGAAATTCTTAAAATAAGAAGTCTACCGACCGACATGAGAATAAAACCTAATAACTTCAACCCTCACCTTCCAAACTATTTTTGAAAGGTACTGTAAGAATTTCATGCTCCAAAATTCATAAATTGTATTCGGTACTCGACAATGAACTAATATTTCGGGCAACAGACAGTACATTATAAACCTTTCAGCACAGCGCTTCGAAAATATTTGTTGTTAGAGAATTCCAATAAAATTCAGGGTGTCATATTTCATCTCCGATAAAAGAAAGTCCCAATCATATTCTTAAAAAATGAATTCGAACAATCAAGAGAATGGAGAAGCTGGAGATATAAATATTTCCTTAACACATTTTAATCTTACGGGTCTTCCGAGTTTGGTAAGCTTATAATTATTATCCTCCTACTTCGAGAACCAATGCAAACTCTACAAAAAAAATTCTTGTGGGCTTTGACTGCATTTTGGCGAAAATCAATTAATAAATAATCGTATGTATTTATAGATTCTAGATAGAATTTTGATATTCCTGGATAAGGGAGCGTTGAGAAATTTACGAGCTGTTTGCTGGACAACAAAAAATATGGTGGAGGAGCCCAAACACCTTCAAAGACTATCAATACGAATTACAAATGCAACTCGTCTTGGTGAAATTCAAAACTCTACCGTTAAATGGAACAATATCTGCCTTCAAGAAATGACGTGGACTCCCACAAATCAACCGCAACGAATTTACTTACCACTTCTACAGAGTTCTCTTCAATTCCTAACACGACTTAAAATTAAAGCCCGAATTATTTCTGGTCAACACCTTTTGACCATTCTCTTAAACGTTGGTCCACAACTTCGAAACCTTGTTTGTATCGGAACATTAGTCGCGAATGACAATAATTGTCGTATATTCCGAACAGGAGAAAATATCCAGGAATCCCTCAAGGCTGAAGTCGATGAGATGAAATTTGAATTGGGAAAGTATGAGGACACTCTGCAGAAAAATCTTATTGGTTTGCGACATGCCGAAGTGAGAAATATATTCAGGAATCCAGGTACATCGTTTCGTCTTCTGGTCATGTTCCTCAATTGTTGTCCGAATTTAACAACTCTTAATGTTCCTGTCATGTAAGTACCAAAAGAATATCTAGAATCTCGACGATTTATTTACAGTGGTACAGGACAAAGCAATATTTTAATTTATTTTTTAAATATTTTACAGTGATTCGTCTGAAATCATCAGAAACCAAAATGCACAATTGACATGTGCGCCCATCCTTGATTATTTAAGAAGAAAATTGAGACTAAACAAGAGACAACCCTTGCTCAGAATTGATTTGTGTAATACACCCTGGAATTCTTTGATGACCAATTCCAAGCAAATTGAATGTCTTTTTCCATTGACACCTTCTATTTTGATAGAAATGGCTACACTATGTCAGAAAACCAGAGTAAAACTCTACAACGTTCCAAGTTCTGCCTTACCGCCCTCTAGCGTTCTAACACAAATTGAGAAGGAATCCATCAATGAGACCGTGGCGAGTGTTCTTTGTGCCAACGTTATGACAGGGATTACTGACAATTACATCCCACCCGGTTGCCCTGTCAAAATCCTCATGGCCACCACAATTACCAATACGGATCAGGATTTACCGAATTTTCAACTTCCAAATGATTCCATTAATATTGTTTCTATTGTTTGTGGGTGTCAATATTCCAAAACACTCGTTCGTATTATGTTTCAACGAGTTTTGCCAACAGTTACAGAATTACAAATTATGAACACTGATAATGAAAATATTTGGTCTGTACAAAATGGAGTTCATGGACGATTGGCTTCAGTATTCCCAAACTTGAAGAAACTTCGTCTTGGTTCAATTGAAATTAAACCAGGTTTTGATTTTTTGAATGGTTTAGAGGACAGTCTGGAAATGTTATACCTGGGATCGGTTACAGGATATCTCGACCTACAGGCAATTTCCCAATGGATGTCTAAAATGAATAGTACGTTTGACCTTGTAATATATATGTCTACAAATACTTTTTGTAACCATTTAGATAAAATTATTATTTTTATTTAATATTTGCAGAGTTGAAGGATTTTGGACTGGGGACGAGTGTGAAATTAGAAGTGCCTGGATATTTTGGAAAAACAGAAATGGCGTGAATATAAGTAAAAGAATGCGTGCGAGTTTGTACGAGGTACTTTTTAATTAATCTATGTTTTCATATGTTCATCGTTTACCACGTCTACGTATTTTTATTGAATATCTCAACAACACTTCACAAGACATACAAATAATAAATTCATGTATTAATACTAACAATATGACTATTACAAAATTAGAAATTACGCGATGCAAAAAAACGCCCACGTTCGTTTAAAATACTTTCATTGTATTACAAATTAGTTGAGAAAAATCTTTGAATTCCATGGGTACTGTCGCCCAGAATACAATGGATAAAAGTTATTTAGGTTTGAGCCATAATTACTACAATAAACTTTTTCTGCAAAATTACATGTTTTAATTTTTTGATCCCATAATTGACCAACCGGACATTTGAGTGTATGATATTTCCCCCATGAACAAATTCTAAACTGACCACAGTTGTACGGATCTCTTCTGTAAATTGCGTAACCGTCACCGCCATCATTCACCAATTCTGGACATTTATTTTCATTTCCATTCTCAAAGTCTTCAAATGTGTAGTATTGTGAAGCTTGGAAATTCTGTCCAACGAAATTTTCTCCAGGGAATGGATTTCTCCAGGCAGGAAGTCTTCCAAGATTCATGAATGCTGGTTGTGGCTGTGGTTGGGGTTCGGAGCGAAGCGATGAAAATGTAGCGAATGTAGTTAACACAAATAATGAAATTCCAACTTGTGAAGTCATTCTGTATTGACAAATTAAATAAAATGTTCAAGAATTAGTACATGGGCGAATTCAACCTCTCCGATTACTTTTCCCGTTTAAAATTATAATTTTAAAACGAAATACGAAAGAAATATTACCTGAATTTTTAGTCTTATGTAGAACTCCACTTCTCAAGAATTTTGAAAGGAATATTTCGAAATCTTTTTTTTTGTTATATTTGAATTTTAGAAAATTTTGAAGATTCAGAAATCTTTGAAATCAAACTTATTTTATTTTACACCTGGAAAGTGCAAGTTACTGTGAATTGGGATATGTAATGCCAGCATGGAACCCCACGTTACGCATTTATACTCATTTTCATTTTACGTACAACAATGGAATCCTTTTTTTAGAATGCAATTAAGGAAACTCCCTTTCACTTGCATTGCATTGAAAAACGGTAAACATAAAAATATGCCCAGGAAACAAAGGAGAAACAATGAAATGGACAAAATATCGGTCTGGTTCTGGGTCTAGGCAAAAGCTGCACGCAGGTGACGGTTGGAATCGAACTTGAACTACGTACAGTATTGTTTTATGACGCCCGGATGACTGACACCTGTCAAAGCAGTTCATTCAACCTTGACACTGAAGAAATGTTGGGTATCACCCCCTAATAAATATTTTCTACGAATTTGTAATTCCATCATATTCTTGAAAACCAACATTCGCGTTGTAATAAATATTTCTGAGTTGTGATCGTAAATCAATCCCTTAACAATGTTATTTTATACTAGTTTGGTCTGGATGGAATTCTACACGTGCGGGGAAATGCAGCCTGCAATAAAAATATCGTACGCCATCTGTTCAATAATTTAAGGTGCTCAATTCCTTTATAAATAATTTTTTATAGCATATTTAATTTTAGGACTACCGGCTGTACTACCTTGAGGATTAGTGATGCTTCGCCCATTCATTTTCGACAAAAATTGTCAATGGACGATGTTATTACTTCAGAGATCTAAATAGTATCTAAAAACGTTGCCCAGAAGAATGGAAAAATACGTTCCCTCTGAAAGACGAGACGAATAATTTGTAAATGTAAATGTACATTGGTAGTTTAGTTTGCTGATTAAATCTGACGCCAGGCTTAAACGAAAACGCGCCTGTCTGTCTGGCCGCGTCTGAGCTAACACCTTTGTTGACAGGCAGACAGTCATTCAATTTGATTTCAGTTTGAAATTGTCACGCTGTGTTCTGTGTTATGGCAAGAACGGTTTGAAGCTTAACATAACCTGAGGGTGTGAAGAAATCTTGGCACCGATTTTTTCTTTCGAACAGGAAAAAGTGGTGACGATTTTCTCTGTCTAGAATGCAGAATGGAAAAATTATTAAATTAAATGGAGCCGACGAGACTCGAGTCAGACGAAGGAAGACGAAGTTCGAAATATTTTGGTACTGTCTCCATCCGGTTAAAGTTTTGGACAGGAGACGACCGTCCAGCCCGCTTGGAGCCATTATACGATGTCTGTCATGGTCATGGAAAAATAATTATGGAAAATTAAAGGTTGTTGGCCTTACTAGGAAACCCATATACATTAAAGGACGACCAAATTGAACTTTCAAGTTTAGTCATTAACAAACTAAAAATAAATATTCTGAAAATAAAATATGGGTTTATATAATTCCAGATTAGCCTGTTCCCTGCCACCTGTTAATCAGTTTTGTGGTCAATAATGATTTCCTTGTTCCTTGTAAGTCCTTTGGAGCCCAATTGCTATCAAATTCATAGGTTTATGCTAACCTCCCAAATGTAAAATATTTTAAGAAAAAAAAAAACATTTAAGGAAATGCGTGTATCCTTCAAAGATTAATAAAATAAGATTACAGACCTCAATCTCCGTCCTCCGGACCAAACTCTCAATCCGCCGACAAATGGTTTCCTCTTAACATTAGTTTCACAATGCTCAAATTCTATAAAAGGCTATGGATTCTGGAATATTAAATAGTATGAAAATATTCCAAAAATTCTTGTACAGAGGAAATTCAATTTGAGTCAAGAAAATGAATAAATTATTACTTTTTCTTGCATTTGCCTGCGTTTACGCAGTCATCCTAGGTGAGTCGTTAATTATTACCAAGTTTGAAATACCCGATATTTAATGGTAATTTGTTTGATCGACATTTAATTCGGTTTAATTATCATTATCTCAGGAGGTGCTGAAGCTCAAACCTGGGTACCAGAATGCAATGAAGTGTGCAATCGTGGAGCTCCACGCGTTCGCCCATGGGCTAGAAACGAATGTTGTCGTTCAAGGGGTTACAGTGGGGGAAGTTGTAGTGGGAATAATGCCTTCTGCAATTAATATGCGATTTGAACATGTAAAATTAGACACGTTGAATTCAGAATTATTTTAATCGTTTGAAAAAGAAATTGTGTTCCGAAGAAAATTGAGTCGTATCTGTATTAAATCAATTATTGAGCATAAAAGTACACGTTTCCATATTATTTTTATCTTGAGATGATTTGGGTATCACTGCATGCTTCATGGTTATTGTAGGCGCTGACAATCTTATGTCAACGGCAAATTCCTATAATCAAATTTAGAAAATTAACAAACTCTAGTAGAACAAGTTGAGGGATGTGCAAAATATTGTATTGGTTTTTATTTGTTTGTATCAAATTCACAGAAGTAGAGTTAAAACCTCTTCACATAAGTATATCGTTTTTATGAAAATGATAAAGTCAAGGAAATCTCTCCAGAAATGTGGTAAATTGTACTCGCATGTCCGCCAATCATCTCTTTCATTGTCCGGATTTACTACTAATCACGGACAAATTTTGGTTTCCTTTTAATATTACACATCCTGTTTCAACACGAGTAAAAACGCTATCGACTGTAGGCCATAATAAATAGTTTACAAAAAGCGTTATAACCCATAAATATCTCTTTTTGAGTTCATTAAAATGAACAAATTACTAGTTATTGTTGCGTTCGCATGCGTCTTCGCAATAATTTTAGGTGCGTCGTTTCTATTGATTTATTTTATATTTTAAATCATCATTTATTCGGTCTTAAAGTTATAACAGTAAGTCTAATATAGTTGTACACCAATTTTATCAGCTTTTATTTTGAAAAAAATTAGCACGGTCCTTCTAAAATTACTGTTTGGCCATATTATTCTCAAATTTGGCTATTTTATCATATACAAGTTGTTTATAAAAGCCCTAGTCCGTAAACTTTCCGTAAGATTATGCGGATTACGATTTTTTCAATATTTGTGCTCTCTACGAAATTTATAGACTCGGTGAAATTATGTTAATCTTTGATTTCTAATTCCGATTAATTATTATTATTATTTTAGGAGGTGTGGATGCTCAGACATGGGAGAACAAATGTAATCATGTGTGCAAACGTCGAGATATCCAGTCTAGAATGGACTGCTGTCGCTCCCTTGGTTATGCCGGTGGTCGTTGTTCTTTTGACAATGCAATCTGTTATGAAAATGCTGCCGACCAAGCATGGTTTACTTAAAAGAGTATGTAAACTTGCTGATAAATATTGTACTAACGCCCAGTTCTGATTCTTTCTTAAATTGTGTTGTATTCTGAATATCATAAATTGATTTCTGTCCATAACATAATAAATCATTACTTGGAGTAAGTATTACGTTTGCATATTTTATTCCTTCCGTATAGTCCATCATTAGCTGACAATCCAACAGTAACGACAAAAATAACATAAAATCGAAAATCGACAAACATCTTAAAAAATTTGAAATAAAACAGTTGAGACTTCTGCAAAATATCATATTTTATTTTTGCTTCATAGCACAAGATTTGTAGTTTTACAATCAAATATCCATTTCACGTTCAGAAAAATTATCAATTATCTTTCTGGGATGTCCATAAATTAATTATTTCACACATATGGCAGTGTTGACGTTGAGGAGAATAAGGTTCTTGCTGTAAACCGTGGCATGTGTTAATTAGCATCAGTTTCAGTAGTAAATATGAAATTGAAATTGTATCTTGAGCGTCGCGTATTCAAAAGAGGTAACAGAACGGTGTCCAATCTCCTTAAATCGAACCAATTGCACATACAATTTCGAGTTCGATAAAAAGAGAGGCAGTGAGACGATTACTGCTAACGCCAGCCATTAGTTGAACGATAATTTCCAAAACATAAGTTAATTATAGACGCAGGGTGGGGCGTGGACAGATTCGACTGACCTTGACCTTCAATAATCGAACTGGTCAAACTGTTATAGTTAATTTGCTAGAGTCATAATTGGCCATAACAACGTTATAAATAGGAATGAGCTGCTGTTCCACCGTAAGGATTTTGAATCATTTGTGGTCGCTGCTTTTTCCAAATGACGACCAGATCCAAGTATCACATCTACATATCGCCATCTAACTTCAAATTGGGGTGGTCGGAGTGTTACGCCCAGTAATCTATTATAAATTGGCACAAATAAGGCGTTAATATTTTGTATGACTCATTAGTGTGATAATTCTATGTTAGATTTACCTTATAAACGCATTTTGAATAATATTCGGCACTTGGATTTCATTCCGTCCATATTTTGGACAAAAGAATGAGATAAGGTCACTTATGTCAGGGTCAGACCCTCTGTCGTTCCCAGCCCATACGGTCAAGTTCCACGTTTTACAGTCTTCTTCTGCAAGTACGTTACAAAATAAACACTTTGTATACTTTTTTGGAAAAATCCGACACGATCATAATTTTTTAACTGAAGTTTTCTTACCATTTTCTTCGGAAATAAAGTCGAGCTCAAGTCTATAACGCGGTGGGATATTAATTGACCAAATACATTGGAAATGAGTGTAATGGTGTGGATTACGAAGAAATACACCGGACCCGAGTATTTCCTTCCATCGTTTTGACCCTTCAGAAATATTCAAGGAAAGTAAGGGTCAAGGGTCAAATTAATATCAACAATTACATAGTAAGTATGCTCAAAGTGTACCAGCCCTTACCACTGGGTGGCGCTATAGTGAAATTAGCACATGTAACTTTTGTTTTAAATTGAAATCCTACGGAGTAACTGAATTCTCGTCCTCCTTTAGTGGCGTGGTAGACTAAAGTTAACGGAGTATGGGATTCAAACACCATTGGCAAGATATCCTGGAATATAAATATAATTTGAGGTCAAAGGTCAAGTTTGATAAATAAATGTGTGTTTAGTAGCCGGCTGGTTTTCTCACCCGAAAATACCCACAAAGGCAGCCAATCAGTGTGGAGCCTGTGAGAAGGAGGAGATGATCAATGTCATCTAGTGACGAATGTTTGGCCTCACACCGACACCCCGAAACTCCACAAATACTTCGACAGTACTTTAACGAATTTGGTAAGGCAACTGAGAGTGTGTCATGACCAGCCCGATTCAAGGTCAATGACACACTCTGATTGAATCCAGGTAGGAATGAATGAGCACAGACGAGAGGAAATGGTGACAGTCTTAAGAGTGGAGAGTCAGGTGGTCCAACAATGGTTCCACTGGGTGCACTCGTGACTCCATAGTAAACAACTTCACAATTAGACATTGGCTTCACGGTGCCTTCCACGGACTCTGTAGAAAAATAGAAATACATAAATACGGTTTTAAAATTTATCAGTCAGTCTTCAAAATTGATATACCGTGGACTCTCTATATACCGAACTCGAAAAATGTGTTCAATAAAGAGAAAGTTTAATATATACAGAAAGTGGAAAAACAAAGAAGTGTATGCAAAGGGAGTTCTTGCGTTCCAGACATTCTGGTCGGTATAGAGAGGTGTACGGTATAGGGGGGTTGATATATAGAGATTCCACTGTAATTTCCAAGGTAGTTAGTATTAGTGGAAAAAGGAAAAAATCCTTCGAAAAAAAACACGGCATATTGTCTAATATTACATTCTCTTCAAGGCTGGGGAATCGAACCCGACTACAGTGAAACGGCACAGGCACAGCCGAACCACTATGCTGCGACGCCCCTGCTATCCGTTTCAATAAAAATTTCTACCACTAGATGGTGACATCATTTTTGGCTTCTTTCCTTATCTACCCCAAAGAAAAAGTCGTGAAG
>JAQGCB010001994.1:0-12691 GCA_034698835.1 Protaphorura tricampata
GGTATCAGCGATGGTAATATTAGTACAATGTGGGGGTAGGGGTCATACACTATATGCCCAAGTATTAGGATTTTTCGGCAAATTTTAATTTATTGGGCCCATGGCCCCTACCCCCCAGAAGGGGTGGGAGGGGGTATCAGCGATGGTAATATTAGTACAATGTGGGGGTAGGGGTCATACACTATATGCCCAAGTATTAGGATTTTTCGACAAAATTTAATTTATTGGGCCCGTGGCCCCTACCCCCCAGAAGGGGTGGGAGGGGGTATCAGCGATGGTAATATTAGTACAATGTGGGGGTAGGGGTAATACACTATATGCCCAAGTATTAGGATTTTTCGACTAATTTTACTTTATGGCGCCCAGGGCCCCTACCCCCCACCAGGGGAAGGATGGGGTAACAGTGATTGTCATATCAATGCAATCTGAGGGCAAGGGTAGGAGACAACATACATCAATATCAGTGATTTTCGGAAAGGAATTCAGGCCGTATTGGGCCCTGAATTCTGATATTAACCAATTTCACACTTTATCGAACCTAACGTTAACATGCTCCTGCAAATATAAAATATGACAAGTTGAGAATCCCGTCGCAGGCAACAGGATTTTATTTTTTGATATTTCCTAAAACCTGACTTAATTTGGTAGATTAAACTAGAATCTAAACTTTTCATTGACTAAGTAATTTTTCTCTCAATACGATTTGGCTGAGAGACAAATAAAAATAATATGCATGATCATTACATAATCAGACGTAACCAATAATGATCTGAAGTTTTCAGGCTGCTCAAATCAAAATAATTTTTATTTTGCAAAATAAATTGTTGGACTTTATTCGCCACGGATGTGAGTAATCAGTAGTGTGAGTACGCAGTTAACAAAGACCATGCAAAATAATGAATACAATTTTTTTTGTGTAATCTCGCTAAATATTGTTGTGTTCTGCACACGCAAATTAGGTGTACAGAAACTACACAGATATGGTTCATAAGCATTCATCCCACTTTATAGCAGAACTGCGACTGCGATACCAGAATAAAATGGATATTACCACATTTTGTACAGAATTCAATTCAATGAAGGATCGTAGAGTTATTTGATCGCAACAAATCGTGCGTGTTTGCTGCTCTGCTATGGTTTACAGAAATTACATTTATAATGAATCCCTTATTACGGCAGTGTGAAAATACGTGTGCTTGCAACAATCTTAGAAAAATATCTAACACAGTAGCTTCGAAATGAATGTCCTGTTGGCCGTTTTGAGTTCCAAATTGATACATATAAGACTTGCAAATTATCTCCAAAATGATTAATCTCATTTTGTCCCAAATTCCCGTCTCAGCCTGTAATGATGAATTTTAATGAATCATAATATTGTCTCCTGTGATTGGATTTGGATAAAAGTTCATAATCGGTATAAGAAAGCAAGGTGTTTATGAACCACCTTGTAATAATATTTTATCTTTAGGCGTGCGGACTGCGGATTTAATCCGTGAGACAAAGTTGATCTCAAAATTGTACATAAACATGGAATGATGTACTATTATACGATGGGGAAGATGAGTTCAAGTTTAATTTAACACTTAAATTCCTAATTGATCCCAATTGAATATATGTAGTTCATTCAAGCATGTAAAATTGAAGAGGGTCCATAGTCGGCCGGCATATTCCATGCAGTAAACTAATGTCTAATCTGGCTATAGCTGTTCAGCACTATTCTGTTTCACTCTTTGCCTACTTCTTGCGAGATACGTTATACGTTCGGAAATCTTTGAGTGAAATGCACGGCTGATCATGCAATATTTGAATTTCATGAGCTCAAGTGTCTCAAATTTCTATTATAAGAATATTTATCTATTTATCAGATCATTTTTACGCGTCTAGGCAATTTTTGCAAGTTAGTTTCAATCCAGACATTAATTAATGCGTAGTGTTACATATTATTACGTTACGTACGTGTTAGCATTTTCTTAACACAAGTACGCAAAACCGCATAACCACTAACTTCCCATACCACAAATTAACGAATAAAATTGTTACCGGTTAATTACATTCATGCACTATTATTCTTCTACATGAGTAGTGCAAGTAGAAAAATAAAATCATAGTACAGAAAACCGTGCAATTTTTCAGAATGTTAAAATTTGTATTTTTGTCCGTGTTATTTATCATTCCACTAACTGCCTTAGTCCATGATAATCCGGACGAATTACTGGAATGGTGCATTGACTCAAAAAATCACAAAACAAAACCTGGGCCAGAGGATGTACTTCATAGACAGGTTTGGTTTGAAATTAATTCAAGATTAAATTATAACTGTACTTAATTTTATTTCGGTAAAGCAATTGTATATGTGAAGGATTTTTTTTGCATAATATAATGAAATGTATACATATCTAATTTATTTTTTAATATTTTTCCAGTGCACACCTTGGAGAGAAAGATCTTGTTGCACAACGGAAATCTCAAAACGACTGCATTACGATAACATGTACAATTTTGACTACAATCATTGCAATCACGTACAGACAATGTCCGATAAATGTCGGAAGCATTTTATTCAGGATTTGTGCTTTTACGAATGTTCACCAAATGTTGGACCTTGGGTTGTGACCGTAAGTCTTTTTTATTTGGTTGTTGACTAATAGAAGTAGTTCATAATTAGTTGTAGCGTACATGTTCTTAACATAAGGCCAGGGTATGCGATATTTCTGCAGTCATGTTTCATAATCATAATTTTCATAATACACTTTTTCCGATCGGGATTTCTTCTAGAACTAACTGCACTTACTTACTATAGACTTTCTCCGACTTTTTCCCTGGGTTAAATTCGTATTATGTATTCACTCTGCTATAGTACTACCAGTAAGCACAAATGAATCGTTATTTTTTTTACGAATTCTTAGGTTGTACAAAAAATTCGGAATGAACGTTACGTGGACGTACCATTGTGTGCTACCGACTGTGACACTTGGTTTGAAGATTGTTTGGACGACTTCACCTGTACTGATAATTGGGGAAGAAATTTTGACTGGATTGACGGAGTCAATAAATGTCCGGCTGGATCATCTTGCAAAAAATTCAAAGATATATTTCGGACATCAAAAAATTTCTGTGAGAGAGTTTGGGATCATTCTTGGAAGTACACTTCAGACAATGAGCCCTGCATGAGACTTTGGTTCAATGGAACAGCATTTAATCCAAATGATGATGTTGCAAAATGGAGAGTAGATCAAATTAAAAAGATAATGTCCGCTGCTCCAGTCCAAATGAAGACAGATTTATTTTTCATGACTGTCCTAGCAGTTTTCTCTGGAGTGACTGCGACTGCTTCTGCTTTTTAAGATTTTTTAGAGTTTCACCAGCCAATCGTGCCAAATGTCTTGTCCAGAATTCTAGGTCTATGAAAATGATTACAGATAGCTGATAGCTTTAAAGAAAGTCCAGCAAAGGTTAACCATTATAATATAGTCTATGTACTTTATATTCAGTCGTGCTACAGTAAATGTAACGATGCAGAAGTTGCAGTCGAGTGTTCATAATAATGTACAAAATAATGTGCTCAATTAAAGTGACAATGACAAATATTAGAAGTAGATATATCCGTAATGCAGTACTTCTAGAGACATATTCGCACAAATACTTTTTAATTGACAGAATAAAAATTAATGTATATGAGGAATGAAAAAATTGACATATTTTGAAAATGTTGGATACAAATGATATAAACTCAATAATAAGCCAGCCTGCACAAACTGCATATGCAGCAGCTCAAAATTTTGAGGATTTTTAAAAAGTATGAATAGTCATGAGATTTCTATTGTTAATATTTGTATTCTCAGAGTGCCAATTTATAAGAGTTGATCTTGAATAGAATGTGGTTTGAATAAAAATTGATATGTTGTTCTAGAAATTGAAATACCAAATGATAGTTTACGTTCAATTCGTCATTTCATTAAATACTGGAAAAAATTCCAACTAGTCAAATTCCATTGCCAAAAAATATACATGTTTTAAAAGTGAAACATTTTATTCACTGTTTAATTTTCCATCGATTGGGCGTTTTACAAGGAATGGAAGAATCATCCGGACAAAAATAATTGAAAGTAGTATTATCGTCAAACCCCAAAATTTCTCGTTCTTCGAAAATTCTTAAAGTAAAAGTTGAGTCAGGGGTACCAATAAAATAAGTTGACCATGAACATATTATTTGATCAACAATAGCTATTTCCCCTTCAGATAAAGTTGAGTCTTTAAATTCTAGGAAGATTAAATGCCCAGGAGTTTCAGTCTTCTTCATTATCGTTTCGAGATCGTTGGATAGTTTTTTTATTTCTGGAATTTGAAAATTTCGAATATTAGATTTGTAGATTTGTGAAATTGTTGTGAAACCAAATTCATTATTACTATTATTGATGGCAAACCTTCTTCAGAGCTGTCACTGGCTACAAAAACTGTTAAAATCCCAAGTGATTTTAATTTCTCAAATATTTGAGAAGCAGCCCCTTGAATGGAAGGAAATTGTTCCTTTCTTCCGAGGAGAAAGTCCTTCCTTCTTAAATGCACACTGAGGAAAACGCTTGAATTCAATACATCGTTTTTATCAAAATGTGGAAGTTTTGCTTGAAGGAATTTCTCTGCTCTCGTAACAAGATTCTTTGAAAATTGTAGACTTTTACGGGCTTCCCACCATTCTCGTTCTCCGTACGAATCCCATAAAATTACTTCAGCTCGGTCAAACATTACAGATCTGAAAAGAACGACAAAAACTGTATATTATAATTTTATAACTATTTTAACAAAACAAGTACTGTTAAAAATACAAGATTAGCCAAATCACTCACATGTAATCCGATTCTAACAAAAGTTTGAGTAAAGTGGAGGCTTGTCCTCTCAATGCCATGCATTCAGCTCTCTTGGCCAATATTCCTGACCTCCAAAAATATCCACTATAAAATCCGGTGGACTTATTTCTTCAAAACACAGAATTAGTACAAGTTTATAATGCATGGTACGATTCGACTTCACTTTTGTTTGTTAATGACTGCTTACAACTTATATTTCAGTCTCTGTTCGCATAAGACATTCAATTCAATTTTTTCTCTCCAGTCAACACTATTTTTGTCGAAAGGAAAATGTTGGAGTTGAAAAACCATATCCAGATTGTTGTCCATTCCATAGTCTGGGACAAAAAAAAACATCCAATCATTATTCTGTAAATCTCTTTAAATATTTATGTCTTTTTTAGTTTACCGTCAAGAAAATCGTTAAATTCAACAGTAGGAACATATTTTTGAATTTCTTCCATGTCGAAGAAAGTTGACCAAGCAAAGAACGTCATGTCCTCCCAGTGTGGGAGGTTTCCCCAAGGTGGTAAAACCTGCATATTATGGAATAACAAAAACTTAACAAGTTACAAAACAATTCAGGAATTTCAGGAACAACCTTCGGCAAAAAAATATATGGTTTCAGACTGACATGCAAATAGAATAGAATCATATTCCTGACCACTCCAAGTGGCCGTCAGCTATGTTTTCTCATCATTAACCATACCCCATGAGATGACCCAAACATACATCCGTTCATCCGCCAGTGAGGTTTTGAACCCGGGTCATGGAGGAATGAAACGGTGTACTTGGTCATCATACCACCACAGGGAGTTAGAAACTAGTCATAGTTCAGTCGGAGTTCTAGAATTCTAGGCCGAGCCCTTCGGATACGTCTACGTAGGAAATCAGGGTTTATTTCTATGTACTGTATTATATGGTAGCCTCAACAAATAGTATGACCAGTCAGTCGTAGTCCTGATTTAAACCAAAAGCCTCACGCGAATAGAGAATAAAAGAATTATTCTAGAACGTCTAAAAAGAATTCAATTTTCTAAAATTGTCTAAAAAAACATGAGCATGACCTCACCAAAATCCATTGGTTTTCCTTGTCCTCTCTGTTCAACTTGTTGATGAGTGGTGAAAGTCTGACGTAAATGTCTCGACGGAGATTGAATCCTTCCCCAGGATTAACATCGTACAAGAAATATCTAAGTATCAATAAAATAGTTCTAAATTCCAACTAGATTTCAGCCTCCACGACATTCGAATTTGAAGTATGAATTTAAATACTTTTTCGGTTTTGTGTTACAAAACGGATTATTATTTCGGTCTACTGTTGTGGAACATGATGATATGTCGTCTGATTTAGAATTTTCAGCAGTTACTTCTGAACATTGAATTCCTACGGCTATCAACGTCGTCAACCAGACTTGAACCCACATTATCAGGGAATCATGTTTTATTTTTGATTAAAAACCCTAGCCACGTTTGCAAAATAGTAAAAAAATATCAAAATATTTACATTTCGTTACTTTATTCCTTGGCTTATGAGATTTCTGAGGAGAAAGTTTCCCGGGTACATGATTGTACACATTAAACACACCATATAACACTCCATGCATATTATCGTTCACATTATGTATGTATGTAGTGCATGTGCATTCGAATGCAAAGAGAAAGTCTTGAAATGTTGACATGACATGGGTAACTTGAAGCATTGAACTTGCAAGACTTCCCAGATTACATATTTAACTTGAGTGACCTAAACTATCAAACTCGGGAAAATTACAGTACCGTAGGATTAATTGTTCCGCCAGAGTCATTCATATGTTGCAACTTTCACCACTTTCTCCATAAGCGTTTATAGGAAAAAACCCGATGTTTATCCGAAACCAGGATCCGACTATTAAAGCCCCGGCTATTATTAGCTCATTTACGAAGTTCGGAAATAAGATCAACTTCATTACTATAAAGAAATGCGTCAAAAAATCCCATGTTAGACCGGAAAAACCTGACAAATATGCACCTTGCTTGCAAAAATTGTAAAACCGTGCACGGTGCACATACATAACGATATATTAGAAATAAAAATCTTAAACACAACAGAGCTAATATTTATATGTGGCTGATACGCTAATTGAATTATTAATTTTTGAACTTGTTTTGCTGAGGCAAAGCCATTTCACAGAAACTCGTGTTATTTGGGGATGTTTCGGTACTTAAAACTCTGTTCTGATTTATGAGGCATGGCCGCGGCCGGTGTTTGCTAGAAAATTGAATTTAGTATTAACAATTGCCATTGTCGCATGGAATTACTGTACACGACGGGATCAAAAGTAGTAATTCATAATTATATTCATATGGTGACTATTGCTATTGCTGGCTGTGAAAATAAAAAAATGTATGCATTCAGTGTAATCCACGCCGAGAGGTCAAGAATCCATGTGTGTCAGTTTGAACGAATGTTAATTTATTACAACACATTTGCTTGTTTGGGATTCGATTGGGTTTGGGAGTGGGACGACAGTTGTAGTTGTTTGGTTCCTGTGAATTTAGAATGTTAAAGGTGCAAGATTTGTACATTCATTTGAAATTGTGCACATGAGAAAGTCTCAAGAAATTATGTCTTTGAGTCAAAGACTTTGACTAACTTTAACACATACTTAACTATTTTCCACTTCTTGAATATTTTAGTTCTACTTTAGATCCATTATACTTTAGCCTTAGCCTAACTCCTAATTTTTGTGATGAGATCGCAAGTTACTTTGTTATGCAAAACTGAGACTACTCACAAACAGCGCGATTATTTCTATTATAAATGATTTTGCCGCACGTTAATAATTACAAGGCTCAATGAACTTGTTAGATGTTCATTTCATTTCTCATTTATAAGGCACGACAGAAAAGGCCCTGATATTCAAAATAATACTAGGCCTCTAAATTATTTTGGCACAAACAGGTGTAACAATGGACTGAACTTGTAAACTCGTCGAACCATTTTTAAGTGAATTTGTACTTTTTTAATATATTATGTGTGTACGCACAGAACGCAGCGCAGTTTATCAAGTCCGCAACGCTAGCATGAATTTTGAGTTCTGAAGCTCAGTTTCTTAATGTATTTTTGAAACTTGTATTGATTTTAAACTTTCACGAGATGTGTTGAGCGGTGAAAGCTATGATCGTTCATGAAACGGGATGCAATGATAATTTGGACATTCTCTAAATAGTACGCTGCACAACTGTTGTCACAAAGATGTTTAATATATTATCGCAGTAACTTTTCAATTTATCTTAGCGAGCGCAAAGTTTTTGAATAAAAATGTCTCAAATTGTAAAGTATCGCGTGTACAGGAATTGGAATCGTTGTGAAGTTGTGATCTAAAATGGTGACACCTTAAATTGACATAAAACATGAAAATCCTGAACATTATTTCATCCAAAATCAGCAGTGAGTGAGTTGGCCATGATAAAGAACTAAAGATGTAGAAAATAAAAATGACTGGATTGTTCCAGTGCTGAGTTAACTTTTCCAATCCAATACAGCTGAGGCGAAGTCAAATTAAAATTTGAACAAGGAATTTACTTTTTGAGTGCTTGCTCGCTCAGCAACATCAATGCGAGTTTGATATTGTTAACAACGTTCAGTTCAGAGTTTCCTTGTAAAGTTGTATTTGGTTGTTCAAATTAGTTCGATGGATAGATGAAGTTAATTTTTTGAAAATAGAGCATTGATTTGCTAATAGATACGATACAGTAAGCAATTGGTCCCGGAAAGGGAAAGCATACATTCTTATCAAACACGAATTGAATTTGCGGATATTTGGCTAACAATTAGTCACTAATTATGGATTGGGAGTATTTGGGAGTGGGATGATTCGCGCAGGGGATGATATTTTCTAATATCGCCATACCAAATAGGCGAAACTAATGATTATTGCCCGAATTATATAAACTCGTAAATTAAAATGTAAAAAAAAGTAGTCCGACAAAATGCTAGACGTCCAAACAAAAAATTAAGAGTTACGGACAATCTACTACAGCCTAATCCACAATTACGGTACGAACGAACTAGGGCTAATTTTAAAATTACCTTTCTTGACTTGTCATGGAGATTGTATTGGGATGCCATGCCGGTGAGAGCCAAAAATAAACATTTAATACTATGAGATGATTACTCTAAGAAAAGTTCACGCGCACCGTATTTTCTTGAACCGTACTGAATTTTAACTTTTAACTAGGGTATAAGAGCATTTTGTGAGTTTACTCCGAGCCGTTCCGGTCCATTGGTGAAGAGAAGCGTTGAGAATTGAGATTAAGATCTTCTGCTAAAAATTTCCAGACCCTTAAAAAAAGTAACTTAAATACTAAATAACTAAAACTTAATACATGTCTAATTCTGTTTCACTATAAATGTATGAAAACTTTAATTTCTAAGTCTAACCGGTATCGGTACATTATTAACAATCAATTTCATTTTCTTCACCAGTTTTTTTTAGGACGGAAGATGATTCCACATGGACAAAAAAATCAAAGGCAAACAATTTTTGACGATAGGACAATACTGGTGGTACTATTTGTTGCACTCATCTTGATTTCTAAACTTGAACTCGTTACTGCACAAACCACAGTAGAAGAATTTATTTTCAAAAAAAATATTCAACCTGGACCGTGCAGTCCTGTTCCACTCAAAGTTTCAGTTTGCAACGATTCTCTATCTCCAGAAAATATCTCGACCCTTAAGGGAGGTTGGGCAAAATACGGAGACAAATGTGATCCAGCGAAACACAAAGATACTTGGGGATTTTTTTGGTTAAATCCACAACCAGAGGAAACAATCAAACAATTTCTTACTCAGACTTACATGGGAGCTCCAAAAAATGAGTCTTGTTCTGAATTCGTTTACCAAACATGTGATAATGCCAAGAGAGAATGCGGTTGTGGACTGGGAGCAGTATTTGAGAATGGTCAATGTAAATTGGTGGAAGGGGCAGGGGTTGGAACAATCCAATGTGGTGATGACTTGGTTCCAAAACGTGTTGAGAATTTTGCACAAATTATTGATCCACGTTCTTGTCTCTTGGATTTTAAAATTGAGTGTGCTGGAACTGGTAACTGTATGTGTCATAGGATTGGAGATGGTCCTTCTGTATCTGTTACTGCTGAATTATCCAACACTTCTGAATTTTCCAACGCTTCTGAATTACAGCAAGCCCAACCCTTCGAATTATACAACATTTCTACATCACCATTCTCATTCTGTAATCCAACAGTAGTAGTAGGAGAAGCACAATTACAAAATACTCGAATACTTGCGGATGAGACCGTGAAGACAGCTGAAGGACTCAAATGGTTATCCTATGGTCAATCATGTAAAGTCCATGAGAATTTTAGCTCAAAATTCAAGACACATGGAGAAATCAAATTACTCATTATGAAATGGATCAAAGAATTTTCCAAAATATTTTCCAAGATTTGTAATCCATTTGAAAACACGGAGTGTGATTTGAAGTCCACAAAATGTGTTTGCTCTCAAGATTTTGTACGTCAAAGAGGTAAATGTCGTTTGACAGCTTCAACTGAAGGTGATGGTCACACTCACTTGTCCGACGGAAATAAACCTGGTGGAACTGGATTATTTGGTCATCAAGCTTGTGAATGGTACCCACAATTCGAGTTTTTTCTTCCACATAATTTTGATGATAATAATTTCAGTCGAGATGAATTCAATGTTTCAAATGTAAAATTGACTAGTAGACTTGTCCCATGTGTTGATAATGCTGAGTGTGAAGATGATCATGGATTACTCAAAGTATGTAAATGTAAAAAAGGAATGATTTGTCAAAAGACTTCACAAGAAAATGTAATCGGTCGTTCACAAATTGTCAACAAAAATCTTCAAGTCCTTTCTCTCTGTTTTGCTTTGATAATGCTCTTCATCTCGGCTAATCCATTTTAGAAGGATGGCGACGGCTGATACGGCTGCGGCGGCTGGCTCTTGTAACAACAACAGTTGTGCAAGATGACCTAATCGTAACATACGAATAAATCAATTAATTTTTTTTGACAATTATTCATTACACTAAATTAAGGATTTTTTTGGTTTGCATGTGTTAATTAGTTTAATTTTGTAGTTATGTTTTTCTCCGAAACCTTCGTAATCATTTCTGCAGGGCAGGTCAGGGCAGGTCATGGTCAGGGCGGGCAAGGTCCGGACGGGCGGGCTGGGCAATGTGGTCGAGTTATCCTATAGGTTTGATATTCTGGCGGAATGGTTGAAAAAGTTTAGTTATTTTCATTTCGTTTGGATTTTTTTATTAATTTTTTGAATAATGAGTATAGAAAAATTGTGTCATGCCGGATAAGGTGGTTCAGTGGTTCGGTCCGATGGTTTGGGTCACTTTTGGGTGCTGGAGAAGGTAGTGACAGTGGCAGACAGTGAGAATTCCCTTAAGGTACGCGTACGGACGGGTCAAATTATTCTCCCAGGGTGCCAGGGTGTAGATTTCCAGTGAGTGGTTTCGTTCCAGTTTCCTCCCATGGGATCCGTGAAAGTGAGATCCCCAGGGTATAGGTTCCGGGTGCGGGTGCGGTGGTGGGATCTCACGTCTCAGGGAAAATTGAATGAGTTTTCCCCTTTGGATTGGAACTGCTCCGTTTTTTGTGGGAAATGAAGTGAGTGGATTTGTGGACTTAGATTATTCGATTACAAGAACATTCCCACAAATATTTAAGAATTTGCACTGGGTGGAATTTGTAATTGTACGAATCATAAATTGTATTGTAACGGAAATGTGCAGACATAAAATCATAAGTTCTTTGAAAGCGATATGATATAAATTGCTCAACATAAAATGAAACGGGTGTGTTGTGCTCATTGTGACTTCATATACAGAAAATGGGACCTCAGTTTAAGTTGAACGACAACTTTCTCAATTCGCTACTACCCCTGGCTAATCTTCGTCAAGCCTCTCTTAGGGCAGGTTAAAATTTGAGTACCTATCTATCCGGAAGTGTCGGAAATTAACCAATTGTCAAGGAAAACTACTACCAGTGAACTGTGATAATTATAATTATAAATTATCATAATTCATAAATCATCTAAATATGGAGTACATGGACTGGAATTTGGCCTATAAGAAATTCTCTTGAGTTTTGGACCTGCATCTAAATCCTAACGTTGGAAATGGGTTGTCGTCATCGGCTGTATCAGAATATGGACGTCATTTCAGTATTTTCAGTGCATAGCGGAATGGATAGAATATTGACCCCCCTACTATTATAATTATGAGTTTCTTGTGAGGGAAATAAGGCATTGGGTACATAATGGGCATTAGTGTTTTTTTTTGGGACAATACATGATTTTATCTCATTCTGAATGGAAGAAAGAGTAACATAATAAAACGGAACATCCAAAAAAAATCTTCATTAATCATAGATAATGGATCATTGACTAACTACTACTTATGTATTTACAACTCTCTGCTTACAAAAGAGATTTAGTCCGAGAATTATCCAAGGTGGCTTTTTATAAACAACTTCGGAGGAGGTGAGACATGGTCATGGACATGGACATGGGAGATCAATACTTCCTGTCACCATGATCCTTCACGCTCTGTTGCAACAGATACTGGGCCATTCGAATTTGACCAGTACCACCTGTAAGAAAACACACAAAAATAAATCGAACGTTATTACAATTTATAAAAAAGGGTACATAAAATATCCCCCATCCCAGAATGAAATATAAAAAAAATATAAAAGATCATTTTTTAATAAAAAAAATGTAAATACCAATAATGGTGATAATTCGATCGGCAGCTCCATCCTCAGCTTCGGCAATGTTAATAGTAGCTCCGGACTCA
>JAQGCB010001995.1:0-12689 GCA_034698835.1 Protaphorura tricampata
CAAACATTGAATACATATTGATATTTTTTAAGTGAGCATAGTTGTATAGAATATATTACGGCTGGATAAAGTCCATTGTCCACCACGAATAAATTGTTAGCAGTCATTTGCCATTTCCAATCAGTGAAACATCGTGACACACTCTCAACCTGTTGTAAAGCGTAAACGAACTGGTCATGAATTGAATTTATGTTCAATCAGTTTTTGACATTAAGGATGTACCTTCCGTTCGTATTCGAAGATATTTTCACCATGCGCCAAATCAGGATATTTTATAAACACGTCTTTGATTTCTTCTTGAAGTTGTTTCATCTATCAAATAAAGAATACATTAAACGGTTTTATATCTTCCATTCCTGTCAGAATTTTTCTAAGACTTACCTTTAGTTTCATCGTGTTTCCGAGCCGGATCAAAGTAAACACCATTAAATTTACCTCGATTATTTTGAGTGAGCTGTGTAATTTTGAAGCAGTGTTTGAATAGAAGAGATTGTAAGAACAAACTAATAATGCAATGCTATTTTGTATCAAAGTTGGAACGACAAACCAACCGCTGGTATGATTGAACTAATGAAATGATACTTTTAGGTTAATCAATTTATCATGAAGTAATTCTAGTGAATCTTTACAGGTTTTTAGTGATGGCGATGGATTGAAAGTACTTCCTTTTTCATTTTCAATACAATCATCTATGTTAATTTCAGACTCCAAATTGACTTTTAAGACTGAGGAGAAAAAATCTTTCTTAAATTGATTACAAAGTGACTGAAATCTATGTGTTAAAATAAGACCATTGAGAACAATTATATTGACTGCAAATGCGTTAATGGCGAATGCAAGAAAGTCTTCCGTGATTTGTGTTGCTTTAATAAGCCACTGTTTATCAAATAACATAATACTTTTAATGCGGTTGCGGTTGGATGTCTTGAATAAAAAGTAATAGTAAACCAAATAGACACTTAAATTAACTGCTCGAAGAATGAGATAGAATTGAGTTAACCAAAATAACCCTGATCCGAAATTGGCAGTTTCCGCAAACGGACTAGTTAGTTTTGTAGAATTCAAAATTTTGATAATTCGAATAAATTTATCACACGATTGAATTGCTATCACTCTCAAGCAAAGACTTGTCAAATAAACCGTCGTCATTCTTCCGTAAGTGATGATGATATCAGAAACTTTCAATTTGGAATCATTCACGTGTGATGCGACATTGTCTATCCAAACGGCGGTTAATATTATAATGATGAAAACTGAATAACATGAAATGAGACTGAATATTTTAAATCTAAATTTTTGTGAGGAGACTTGGAGGCTTTGGGATGGAAAACAACCAAAAATTCTACCAAATGATAGTAAAAAGTACAGAAATTTATTTTCGACAAAGTCATTCAACTTTGACATTTCGAAGGAAGGAATTTCAGAGGAATTTCAAAATGTGTACTACTTCGAGCTGTGAAAAGAAGCTTCTGCCAATTTGAAGTTTATCATCAAATTATAATCACTTTGAGTTTTTATGAGAACTCCTGGCCCAAATATTCTCACGTATTTGCTCTAACATTTTAAGAATGCCTTCAATTTCGTTTATTAATGTTTCAGAGGAATTCCGTAAGACACACGATTTCGTGCTATATTTATTTTGTCACCTCTAACCTTTCAATCCAATTATAATAACATGAAGTGTTCATTAGAATTACCGCCGCTATTAACGTAAGAGATTAAAAGTTGGGCACCACACCTATGTAAGCCAACACATCATAAGTAATTGCAAGGCATTACAATGTACGACGCGACGGTAAGGTACGAGGTGACAGAAGTAAGCATCATTTCATAACACGAAGTCTTACGTCCTGTTAAATTCTACTGAAACTTTCGAAATGTCAAAATCGCAGACATTTATCAATAATAAGTTTCTGTACTTTACACTATCATTTGGTAGAATTTTTGGTTGTTTTCCATCTCAAAGTCTCCAAGTCACTTCCCATCCATTTCGATTCAAAACATTCAGCCTCATCTCGAGTTACTCAGTTTTCATCATTATTTTATTAACGGTTGTTTGGACTGACAATGTCTTCTCGCACGTGAATGAATCTAAATTGAAAGTTTCTGATATCCTCATTGCTTCCGGAAGAATAAGAACAATTTATTTGACCTGTCTTCTCATTAGACTGATTGCAATTCAATCCTGTGACAAGTTTATTCATATCATTAAAATTTTACATTCTACAAAATTAACTAGTACGTTTTCCAAACCCACAACTTTTGGATTACGTTTATTTTGGTTAACTCAATGCTACATAATTCTTCGAGCAATCACTATAGCTTTCGGTATGATTTATTATAACATTTTCGCCGAGTCATCCAACGACTCTAAGAATATTATATTTTATGATAAACTGTGGCTAATTATGCCAGCACATATGATAGAAGACATTCTTGTATTCGCGAGTTACGCGTTTGCAGTTAATATGGTTGTTCTCATTGGTCTAATTTTAATGCACAGATTTGAGACATTTTGTAATGAATTTAAGGAAGACTTTCTCTCAACCGTAGTAGTAAAAGTAAAAGTCAATTTGGAATCTCAAAATACCTTAGATGATTGTAATGAAAATAAAAAAGAAAGTAGTAGTTCCACGCCATCATTTCAAAATTGTAAAAGTCAGTTGGAATTCTTAGAAACAAAATTAGAATTATTTCATGATAAATTGATTAAAGTAAAATTAGGATTTCATGAGTTCAATCAGACCATCGGTTCCTTTGTCTTTCCTTTGTTAATGCAAAATAGTATTATACTATTAGTTTGTTCTTACAATCTTTTATATTCAAACACTGCTTCGAAATTCCACACCTTCCTCAGAATTGTTGAGGCAAATTTGGTAATGTTCATTTTGATCCGGTTGGGAAACACAATGAAATTGAAGGTAAATCGTTTACAATATCAATGAGTGTAATCTTGGTAAAAATGTGTAATTTATTAGTATTCATTTTTTTGATAGATGAAACAATTCCAACAAGAAATCAAGGACGCTTGTATAAAATATCAAGATTTTTCATGTGATGGAAACTTGGGATTGGGATATGTAAGGAAGGTACGTTGAAGGCAATAATAGTAAAAGTGACGGAGCATTTTATAACATTTTATGTGAAGATTTAATTATAATTATACCAATAAGATTATTATTTCTTGGTCTAATGCTTTCCACCAGGTTGAGAATGCATCACGATGTTTCACTGATTGGAAATGGGAAATGACTGCTAACAATTTATTTGTGGTGGACAATGGACTTTACCCCGCGGTAATAAACAACTTTACTTCCCGAAAATATACCCCGATTATTCAATGTTTGAAATTTTCCTTTACAGATTACAAGTTCTATGGTGACATGCGTTATATTCCTCTTTCAACTCAAGATCAGTGAAGCTGGGACAACTTAACGTCAACAATAGTAATAATTTTACTTTAGAAATTGTCCGAATTACAGTTAAGCAAACTTCTGGCAGTTCGATGTTTGTATTTTAGAATTGGAATTGTTAAAAAGGTATCATTGTATAATTAGTGTGTTATGTGGTTATACCACGCGAATTTTATTTATTATTTTATTTTGACATCATGAATGCATTATTGGACACGGCTATTTTTACCGCACACAGTTTTAAATATATTTCAAGGATAACTTTTGCTATTATTCAAAATTGAATTCTCTTTTATAAATTGTTTAGTCTTTTTCGTATCATTCTCGAACTACGTTTGAATGTAAAGCTCTCGCTGGATTTGGTGTTGCTGCAAATAAATGAATTCTTATTCGTGTGACTACATTCTAAAAACTCATTTATTGAAAATACCAACAGAAGATTTATAAAGAACAGACAATATATGTTACACTTCACTTCGTAGCCACACTAATAGTCACACAGTCAGCTATCAGCTTCAGAGTGGGAAGGTTGTGCTCTTAATTTGTTACTCCTAACTCCTTGTGGTGTTGCTATTGTAATACATTTTACTCACACACTACTACTATTACACTGTACAACTAACATAGTTCTTTCGTTCAAAATGAAATGTTGAGAGGAACTGGAAGAGGAAATGGGCGAGGAAATGGACGAGGAACGGGACGAGGATCTGCAAAAAATGCTGTCAAAACTCAAAATTCGAGGGCAACCAAGAATAGCAGCAAATCATCCATTTTGGGGAGCGATTTTGATCTCGATCTTGTGTCAGAAAGTGAAGAAGAGCAACAGTGCACCAACAATGAACTGATGAATACTATGAAGAATATGAATAAATTATTGTTGAAAAAATTCAAAGAATTTGGAGACCGTCTAGATGTTGTGGAGTCTAGTGTTCAACAAAATTTTTCCCAAGTACAAAATCACAGTGCTGAGTTTGAAAAACTTAAAATCGAGTTTCGGAAATTGAATTTGATTTTCGTTGGGTTAAAAGAAGTAGAGGAAGAAACTGAAGAGAAAACGCAACAAATAATTGAAGGTTTCCTTGAATCTGAAATGCAATTAGTGAACGTTGCTATTAACATCGCATATCGAATTGGAGAACGCAGGGACGATCGGCCACGCCACATTAAAGTAAAATTACAAAAGGAAGCAGATCGAAACAGAATATTTAGAGGAAAGGGCATCCTTCGTGAAAAACAAATACCGGTTTTCATCAATGAAGACTTGCCTCCGGAGACTCAAAAAAAGCGACGTATTTTACGACAGGAATGCAACAAGGCGAGCAATCTAGGAAAAAAGACAAGGCTTCTGGGTGATAAACTCTGGATTGATGACTTGGCTTATGAGCTTGATGATGATGATAAACTGGTGCTTTTCAAGAAACCTTTCAATCGACCAAACCGTTCAAACCCAAAAAGCTACAACACGCGTGTCAAAAGAAATCGCGATGAGGAAGCTGGATTTTCTGGTTCTGCTGAAAGTAATGCGAAACGAGTAAACCGAGAAAGTCAACCACTTGATGATGAAGATAGTGAAGACATCACTGACGGTACTCCGTTGGAGAATCCAATTTTATAAAACAAGAAGTGACTCAAGAAGAAAACTAGCAAAGGATCCGTAAGAATTGCTCAACAAAACGTCAGGTCATATTACAATAAATTTTACAAAGTATTTAATGTCATATCTGAAAAATCAATCGACATTTTATGCATGACTGAAACTTCGTTTAAGTCTTCGACAAATCCGTGTCTTCCTAAAGATTTTCTTATCATTAGAAATGACAGATATTTGCATGCCGGAGGAGTAGCTATTCTGTATCGAAACATTTTTAAAGTTACAACGATTGAGGTTAACACAATTAATTGGAAACAACCACATTCAATTGAAGTCTTATGTTGTTCATTTCAACTTAATTTCAACAAATCTTTTCTAGTATGTGCCATTTATCGCACCAAACATGCATCGAATGATATTTACAACCTTGATTTATTATTTCATTTCCTTATCTCTTTAAAAAAAAGTATGTACATACTGGGTGATTTTAACTTTAACATTTTAAACCCGACTGGACTTACGGCTCGATTTATAAATATGTATAGCAGGCATGGACTTAATCAATTGATCAATAGTCCAACTCGTGGCAAAAGTTTGTTAGACATTGTGATAACTAATTCTACAAATAAAGTAAATGTCAATGTCTTTCATGCTGCTATTTCTGACCACAGCATGACTTTTATTGATATAGAAGCTTCAGTAACAGAAACTGAATACGAAATCGTTTCCTTTAGTGATTATAAAGCCATTGACATTGAAACCTTAAATACACTGGTACTCTCAAATGATTTTGTTTATGAATGCTTACAAGATATAAATGTTAGTTTCTCAAAGTTCCTACGGACAATAATCCTAATTTTTAATAACCTTGCGCCTGTAAAGTCAATCAGAAGAAAAAAGTCAAAATTTAATTTTCCATTGTCTGTTAAATGCAAGAAATTACTAGTCGACTCTAGTTTCCATTATGAACGATGGATTTCAACAGGAATTGAATTTCATTATACCGAACATAAATTAATTCAGAAAGAAATTAAATTTTTGTCTAAGTATGACGCTAGAAAATATTTTTCTGACTCTATTGAACTCAAGGGGTTGTGGGACACTATGCACAATATGTTCAATTTATCGTTTAAAAAAAACGGGTCATGTAATTATGATAAACTGAACCCAAATGAATTAAACCAGTATTTTGCTAATATCCCATTTCCACCAGGTATTGTGCCAAGTGATACTCTACACTCCTCTAGGGTGGATTATCCCTCTGATCCTACGTTGTTCGTTGTGGATAATGTAACTCAGTCCGATATTACAAAGGCTTGGAAAAAAATCAAAAAGAAGCATTCGCCCTGTGAGGATATAACAGGCGTCTGCAAGAAAATGGTGAATATTCTCATGAATTTTCCCAGTTTTCGTGATAGTCTTCTAAGCTTTTGTAATCACAGTTTTAAGTCAGGGTGTATTCCTAGCATTTTAAAAATTACACGAATAGTTCCCATTCCCAAAGTAGAAAATGCTACAGCCAATAATCAGTTTAGGCCTATCGCCATATCACCTTTCTTTATGACTTTACTTGAAAAAATCTATTTTGACAAACTCACAACTTTTGTAAACAAGTCTGGTTTTCTATCTAAAGTACAGTTTGGCTGCCGCAAAGGCTACTCAACGGAACATGCTATGATTGCCGTAATAGATAATTTAATTAAACGTATGGATATAGGTATGGTGTGTGCTATTGTTAGCCTTGACATACGTAATGCGTTCCCGTCTGTTTTTCGTGAGAAGTTACTTGAAAAGTTAAAGTCTAAGTATAAAATATCTGACTTCTGGTTAAGAGATTACTTAAATAATCGTAAGCAGTTCGTTGATCTTAAAGGCGTATTTTCTGAAATTATTAATATACTCATTGGTTTGCCACAGGGCAGTGTACTGGGACCTTTGCTTTTCACTTATTTTATAAATGATTTACTGGATGTTATTGACTTAGCTGACCCCCAAGTTTTTGTTGACGATACTAATCTGCAATTTTGCGAAATAATAAGAAACATTTCTAAACTTCAAGAAAAAATTGACTTGGAATTGAACAATGTTAATGCATGGATAAAGTTGAATTCCCTGACACTTAACAGTGATAAAACTAAATTTATGTTTATTGGTAAACCACACCTTTTAAAAACCATTCCAAATATTTCATTCATTTTTAACGGAGCAGTTATTGAAGCAAGCCAGAGTCTGAAATGTTTGGGATTAATAATTGACCCTTATCTTAACTGGAAATTACACGTTAACAGCTTAGCAAAAACTTGTTATATTCGAATTAATAGTTTGTATAAGATAATGGATTTTATTCCTCCTAAAGATAAAGTGGTTTTAGCAAATGCGTTCGTATTGTCATTAATAAATTACATGTCTAGTATTTGGGGTATGTCAAATCAGGGAAACTTAAAAATAATCGAACGAGTGTTACGTCGTCTTGCACGTATGGTGACTGGGATTAGAAAATTTGATAGTGTTGCTCCTACAATATGTAATAAATTGAAATGGCTTTTTCCGACCGAATTAGTTAAATTTCAAACATTATGTATTTTTTACAAATTGTACAAGTTTTCGCCTGTTGATTTCTTTTCGAATCACTTTTCGCATGTTAGCAATATTCATAACTATCCGACAAAATCTTCTGATAATGTATGTGCTAACTACAAACCTACGACTGAATATGGCAGTAAAACTTTTCATTGTAAGTCTGTTTCTTTATGGAATAATTTGCCTGATGAATTAAAAAATATTTCTACGTACGTTAAGTTCAAGAGTTCACTTAAAGAATTTTTACTCTCTAAACAAAGAGAAAGGCTACGAATAACAATGTATTAGTCAAGAATTTTTCACGTAGTTGATGGGTGTTATAGGATCTCTTGTAACTTGTTTATTTTCAAAATAAACAAGTTTTTTCACACTGGGGGCAAAACACTACGAATTCCCATAAGGTTTGGCAAGTTGCCCCCAATGTTAAATTCCCATTTAAAAATCGAATTTTAACAAAATTCGTCCCATGCCGACCTGTTCAATTGATTGAAGTTGCTAGAGCGACCTTATCATCCCGGTCAAAGTGAAAAAAATGACTTTTTCTTGAAGTACCCTGGTTACAAGACCTCCTATTATACCCATCAACTAACTAAACTACTACGTGGACGCTTCTTGGATTTAATTAAGAGTGCATTCTAAGGATTTGGATTGGTCCTCGCCTTCACCACTGCTAATGAATAAGTAATTAATGACCAAATATAAACAATTTGTGTATTATTTAAGACTCTGAATTCTGAAACGGTCAAGGCTGCATTCTGACGACAACGGATTATCGATTTTCCATACCGTTTCCGTGTATCCTATTCGAATTACCTGAACATGAGCGCTTGAGATTCATGTATTATATATTCGGCTGAACCGAAGAGCTGTCAATTGCCAAATACTAAATATTATATAATAGAACTGAAATAATGCAGACCAATTAATTATTTAGGCATCCCGTGCATAATGTTTGCTGAACCAGGAGAATATAATTCATTAGGAATGAATACGGTTGTGCTTGCGCTTTCCTCAAATGTAAAGATTTTTTATCCTTGGTCTTATGGACAGGACATTCAAAGGATACCACAGAAAGGACAGGCCAAAAGACCTCCGTTAAGAATTAGCTATTTCTGGATATGTTGTAACTAGGAATAGACTTTTTAATGCAGTAGTTGTGTAAAAATGTCCGTCCATTTTCCTGGTTTATTCTTAATTTATACCTTTCGTATGTTGCGAACGGGGAAGAGGAAATGGGACTAGACTATACAACCTGAAATTCAATACGAACCGTAGTAAAGTAATGTCCTTCGAAGCCAAAATTGCATCATTGGTCTGTATGGGAGGTTTGATTTATTCTCAAGGAATTTTAAACAATATCGAATTTAATGCATACATCAATGTTATGTAGTACGCAAGTATGTACTACATAGCATATACATTTCCTAACACGTATAAAACAATGTAGTTTGACCGGAATACATATTTAATGTTATGTAGAAATGTCTATATATAAATCATGGCTAGACTGAGGATATTACAATTAAGTACTTCACCAGGAAATCACATTTGATACAGAAACCCGGAAATAAGGTCAGCCGTCTAATCGAGAACAAATATTTCAGGAGTGTGTCGTATTTCTGTCTGTAACGCTCTCCTCATTGGTTGAAACATTGATGGGGGCGCATTTCTCCGCCTTCCCCTCATACACAATCAATTCCTTTCACATTGCGCACTCTGTACAAGAGCTCGCGAGCTAATACGACTTATCGTCGCTAGACAGATTATGAGGAGCATTGTACAGAAGGATGCGCGCAAGCGGTGGCAACAAAGCTGCCAAAGGAACTCACTCTCATTGACTGTCTCACACTCCAGACACTCAATTATTTTTTAGATACGCTGGAGCCTCTATTGTTTCGAAACGGTACAATCCGTGAAGTGACTCACGGGTAACTCTCTAGTCAGCAATATTTTTGTTCATCGCATTCCCGAATGTTTTACATATTTTATGGTGTTTCCTTATCCTTGAGATGTTGTTTCCTTATTAGTCAACACGGAACTTTTCTAACAACTTTTAGGAAAACGGAAATAAGATGCATTACGTTTTCATGGACACATAAAACAGGTATGTCTATTGCGGTGTGAAAAACATACAGCCAGTCACGTTCTAACGTTACGTTCAAGAATACCTGTACTAGGAAATCTTTCGTGCTAGAGCCCAGTCCAGTCAACCAAGCATGTCTGGAGAAATATGATCTCAAACCGTACTCTCCAAATTAACGCGACACTCACTCGAATCGGCCATTTCTTGAACTTCCTTCCCTTTCAATGGGACCACACTGAGAATGTACCGAAAAGACTGGGGCTCATTCGACATGCTCTCTGGTTATTGATCTCTGGATTCAACACATTCTTTGTAGTCTTTATTCAACTACATTTGGGATGGAATTTCATTTCACAGCCATCCACGTCAACTAACATCGTATTGTATATTTTCTTTTCAAGTGTTGATCTCCTTGCCATTTTCTTCAATGTGTCGTCTCTGTTCAACTGGGAAGAGTTTATAAATTGTGATCGCAAAATCAACGAGTTAAACCACATTTTAGGTAAAAAGAAATTAGTAGCCCGCCTTAATTAAATTAATATACTTAATAATGAAATATTTGTACCTTGCAGCCAAAAAATATAACCTTGATCTAAATGGAACTGATGGTACGGAGAATATCTGCACTGGACTGTGTATTGTAGTCTCTTCCGGTGCTATGTTGATACCCTTTGCAATTTCCGCATTCCTGAACACACAGACCAAACCGCATTTGCTTCAGAACATTATTTCCGAGGTGACAGGAAGTGATACTCTTGTACTATCATTAGTAATCTTTGCGACTGCACAAACTAACATCTGTATGATCAAATTTTTATCGTCAGCATTGTCATTCTGCAATTTCGTGAAGAATACGTTGGTATATTTAATGTAAGTGACTTCCTTCCTTACAAAAATATTAAGCCTATTAATTTCATAATAAAAATACACCCATTAATTAACATGACCGAGGCTGAATCAAACATTGTGTGTATTTCGTGTGTCTTTTTGGAAGTTGCTTCCAATTTGGTCTAAAGATTTACATATTGATTATGTAGTTACCCTAGCAGTAGGAAAAACCAGTGGAGAAAACCCTTTTTAAAGCAACCCGGGGGATTGCAGGTCCGAGGAATTGAACCCCAGCACAGCGAGAGCAATCTCTAGACCTGTACCACTCCGCCACATGATAGACCTGTTTAATTTCATAATATTGATTTTAATTATTTCAGGAAAGCAAGTCCAACGTGGGACTTTAAGGTGGAATATCGTTCCCTTCAATTGGCTCTTGGTGTAGGCCTGAATGCACTCAAAATAGTTTTGCCAATGCTCACTTGCTTAAGCATTGGTATTGCAATTGTGTCAAGCTACTGTGTGATCAGACTACCAAGTGGTAATGGAATGGAAATGCTGAGAATCATCTGTGCAATCGTCGTTGTCATTAATTTTATTGCACTCAAAATGACGTGTGATATTGGATGGAGTATAACCGATCTTTCGGAGGAGTTTCCAAAGTATTATTTTGCAAACAAGGGTCACCCAAGACTTGAAGACAAAATGTTCTTTAGGTCTTGTCAACAGTTTAAGTTCAGGGTTGGATATCTGTTCACTTTATCCAGGGAAATGACGGTAATCATCGGAAATGTTGTACTTGACAATACTGTCAATTTGTTGTTAACATTTTAAAGTTTAGTTTTAAGAAATGTCAATGCTTTTAGTGTTGTTACTAGCACTTGGCACTATATTTCTTAGGCACTTGTGAATTTCCCATAATATCTTATATCCATAATATAAATATCTAATGTATACTTCTGGTACGCCTCAAATGAAAATGTCGCAATCTGAACAAATTCAGGAAAAGAATATTGTACCATCGTAAAATATACATTCACGTATGAATAGCAGTACGCGACTGCACTGTCACTCAGAATGTCAACCAAATGTCAAACTTTATATTTATTCTTTCAATGCGTATAATATTTATAGAGCTCTAGTTATTGATAATTAGAGTAGATTTAGTCTGTATAGTGTTGTCGTCGTATTTCTGTTGTGTATATGTAGTCAGTATATTCTAATAAAAAAGATAGACTAAAAAGGAAGAAGAATATTAAATATATTTATTTATATATTTTAAGTATTTAATTTTGAATATATTATTTACATTATATTACTAGTATAAAGAAGTACCTGAACAAAATAAACAAAAATTTCTAACCTATGTTTATATTTGTTTTCTTGTTAGGACTAACACTTTCGTAGTATAAAAAATAACCCTTGCAACGACTCTAACTGTCCCAGCTTTTTGACAGTAACCAACATCTCCAAGATCCAATCTTATAATCCGACAAGATTTGATATATTTCATGAGTTGTTTCGTGTCCTCCTTCGTACTCGTATTTGGTTTTCTTTTCCAACGATTCACGAGTTTTTTCGCATGTTCATGATACTCACCCAGTTTGTAATAAGTGATTAGCAAGTATGAAACACCAACTATTGTGTCTACAGATAAGGCACAAAGTATTGAAATATGTAAACCATGGTTATACCTTATCAATACAAATAGACTCATGACATGGTGTTCAGATGAAACATGTCATCATGGTGTTCAATATCATTAGAATGTAGTCTCTCGTTATTCCATTGATTGAATTTGTCAATAATTGAAGACATCTGTATGTGTGGACCATTTCAGGTGGTTCGTGTAATTTTTCAGTCATGTGTGTTCCGTGAGACCTGCAATCATACTTAGTCAGAATTTTCCAAATGTAAGTGAGAAAAAATTTATAAGCTTAAATATTTGATTACTTACCCCATTTCTGTTGTGAGGAATGAAATGCTGTAAATATAAATCAACGTTATGACTCCACCGAATAGACAAGTTGACCAACCCACGACCACCATCCATAAATGTGGGATTATCATGAGAAGTAAAAAATGGAGTCTGTGATATTCATCCGAAAAAAATGAACTGATGAAAAGTGTAGCTTTTGGTTGGAACAGATTTATCCCTTGAACAATGAATGGATGAGAAATTGCGGTCAGAGAG
>JAQGCB010001996.1:0-12688 GCA_034698835.1 Protaphorura tricampata
ACTCAGCGAGAGCTCGAATGGTTACCCATCCAAACTACACACTGTCATCCTTCGCTCAAATTAAGTGTTCTTATTGGAACTGTATCGCATAAGACAAGGCTGCTTGCCATAATGACATCATACATATATATTATTTGCTTTATTTGTTGATCTATCATGTTCACTACACATCAGATTTTACAATTAAAACACATATTACGACACATAAAAATACGGAGTCAACCACACATGACCCATGGAGCCTATTTACGTAACGTGTTGGAAAAAATTAAATTCAACCATCAATGAGCTTTGCTTTGTTGGTTCTGGGAGTCTACTTTTAGAGATGTCAAATTACACCTTCCTTTTGTTTTTGACTTTTGAATATTAAGGCCCTTGTCTCCCTTGAAAATTTATTCGCACAAATCACACTTCGTATCTCCGCTTAGCGTAGAATTCATTGTAGAGTTAAGATTAACCATTGCCATGGCTCATAATAAGTTTTTGAACTTGGCTGTAACATACAAACTCAGCACACTGTCAAGAGAATTCACAAATGCTTCAAATTTTAATTTCAGTTTTAGTTCAGGCCAAACTAGTCCAGATTATGAGAAACCATGTTAAAATAAGACACTAGCACAAGTACATTTGCATTTGTCACTTATAAAAAACAGGTTTTTTGAAATTTAACTTAAAATTTTGAAAATGTGGTTTTGGAATTTAAGTTTCCCGGCCGGAGCCAAGGAAGACTAGATCTATCTGGAAATTTAATCACGGGACTATTTATTGTTACAAATTGTCGAGTACTTCCTTCACTAACTTTAAACATATTATTAATTACGGTTACTTCAGATCCAAATCTCACCCTAGTTTAATGTACCCAGCACACATGAGAGAACATGAGCGAGGGTTGACCTCTTGAAAGATTAAGAAAACAAACCAATTTTTTCTTCGAAGCAGAGAAGCCAACGTTTTATTTTTTTTGTACATTTCAAGATACAGTTTGACCGATTTTCATATCATTTCATTCAAGGGGTTTCTAAATTGAAGTTCCGTCCAAAACATTAGCATACAAGCAATGGATAAGTAACGATCAAACAACGTTAATTTGTGTCGCCATCCGCGATAGCATTGAGTGTTAAGTACTTATATATTTCTCCCATAAAATTCGATTGAATCCATCAGAAAGTCACAGTCCGCTCTTGTTAAGGCAGAATTCATTAGCACAAACTTCAGAAAGAGTGGTGAGTCTTGAATTTGTTGAACGACTAACATCATTTTCCCAGATTTCACTATATTGGCTTGAATTTTACTTGAGACCTAAAATGGTAAAATTTCAAAATTTGTTAATAGGGTGACCAAATGTTAAGGAACGAGGGCAGGTCTAAAATACCTAGTTTTAAGACATACTGGAAAGTTATGGCTTTTGACTATTTTAAGAAAAAACTCTTTCAATACAAAACCTAACCTCACTCAATCTCCTGTGATACTCTGAAGAGTTTGTATCCAACTCCTTTAGACTTGGTGGTATGTAATAGAAACACACATTTGTTAACTCGGGATTGCGTAGAAGGAGCTGAAATGTAGCGTTTCTGGTGGTCGCCATCTGCTCACACACATAACGAACAATTCCTTTCACATACAATAGATGTTCTCCCAATCCGTCTAGACCCTAAAAATCAGAAAATACCATAGAGAACTCAACAGATTACAAAAAAAAACAATAAGTTAAAGATTAAATCGGAATGAATGAAAGTTTGATTGTTAAATTAACATGCAAGCTCCAACAGAGCCTATTATGTCATTCACTTCTTATATATGTTTAGAATTATCATCAATTACCTTTGCTTTCCACATGAACCAAATTTTGAAAACATCGGCTCGGCGATCTTCCGATAAGTAATTCTCCGCGGTGTCATATTTATGATCATACAAACGAGTAATTTTTTTCTGAGTTTTTAAATTTTCTGTTCCAAATGCATTTTTAAATATGCCTTTGTGTCTACTGACAAGAGTTCTTGTTGTTCCCGTCGCAGATAGTAGTTTGTGAGCATTAAACGTAAATGAATCACTCCTAAAAATTACGTAATTTGAAAAAACCCAGTATTGCCCGTAGAATAACATAGGGCGAAGCCTTTTAAAGTTATTACATAAGTCTATTTTACATATTGACTCCATTCAAAAGTCCTCTGAGTTGGTCATCCTTGGACAGCATGAGAGCACCAGCAAAGGCAGCGTCAATATGAAACCACAATCCATTCTTCCTGCAGATTTCTCCTATTTCTTCTAACGGGTCAATCGCGCCCAACACAGTTGTGCCTTGTATGAGAAGTAATTACTACTGATTACAAAATATAATAAGATATTTTTTTGGGAGCTTAGAGAATGCTAACCAGCAGTAGCTCCGACCATAAAGGGAATTCTTCCGTCCGATTTTGTTTTTCTAATGGCCCGTTTCAGAGCAGGTATTGACATTTTACCGTCCTCATCTGATTCGACGAGAACACAGTTGTACAGTCCGATTCCTGAATATTTATAATTAAACATTGTACTTATGTACATGGGCTTGTACGTTGTGCATTGTGTCACCTTTGAAGAAGCTCCCCTTGACGTAAGAGTAATGAGAACTCGCAGACACATAGACAACCAACGTTTTGTCTATAATTGAGTTGCCAAATTGTTTTGACTGAGGAAACATTTTATGAACCGCTGCCCCGATTCCAAGTAGATTGCTGAGTGAGCCACCAGGTAAAGTCACTCCATCTCCGATTGCATCTCTTGGATAATTTATTAGCCTACGAGTGGCTAGCTGTATTTCTGCCTCCATAAGGTTATAAACTGGTCCATCTTCATATGTGGTCATTGGAGAAGTCATAGCAGCCAAAGTCATGTCAGCCATTAAGGAGTACGGATCCAACCTAACAATAATTACTGATTAATTAAATATGAATACAAATTAGAGAACACCCGTGCCAAAAACTGGCACCCCCTTGCCCTCTTCACCCACACACACCCCCCACCCATGGAAAAAAACGTCTCTCATTGATAGCATGGCATGGGAAATACAGTGCTAAAGTTTAACCCATGAGAGATGCGTGACAGAGAGAGAGAGAGAGATGACACGCACGGAACTATATGCTTGTGATTACATGCCTTGACTGACTTACCCAGCTAAAAGTTGATAAATGTAGTAGGGGTGTCCCATATGACAGCTATACTTGATTATCTCACGAACTGTTCTCAAGAAATCTGAATGGCTCAACCCATTATTGTTTAAACTGAAGTCAAAGAGCTCAGAAAGTTCTTCTGGTTTCTTAAACAATAGTGGTGGTTCATTTCTCTTGTCTTCAAAAAATATTCCGTCCTTCAGAAGTATTCCAAAAAATTGTTTGAAGAGGTTTTGGTGCATTCTTTGTATTGGGGCTGACACAAATGATGCATATGACTCTGGACGCGTGGGTGGTACTGGCAGGGAATCCAGTTTCAAAACAAATTCGTTTTGATGTCCGGGTGTTAAGAGAGTTAAGTCATTTAAATCTGGTAAAAACATATTTAATTAAAATTAAAATATTCTAGAGTAAAAGTTGTCATATTTTGTCTTAGTAACCAGTTCTATATCTTCTCTTTATCCCAGGATTAGTAATTATGGAATCAGCAATGGAGACCCAATCGTATTCCATTTCTAAACGTGATGCATAGATTTCAATCACGTCTAATAAGTACTTAATGTCATCTTTTGTTAGGGCAGAGTTAGCTAGATTCATAGTCAAACAATACCCATTTGGATAATTGGATAATTCCGACTCGGAGATTTGCATTCTTCCATCCTTCAGAATATTTATCTTGAGTTTTTCATTAAACTAGATTAGAAAACACAGAAAATCAGAAAATACTTTGGTTTCTTTGTATTCACCGTTAGATCATTTTCTCGATATGTATTTTGATAAGCATTTAAAATGTTAAATATTTTTTATTCAAAAGTGAGAAATTGTTCGGTAGTAAATATGCGTGTAATTTAGTTTTTCGTTGTTTCGTCACCTGACCAAATTTGAGGAGAATCTCTATTTGTGTTTTGTGCAGATGTCTCAATTGTGTAGGAACGAAGTAAAATGACACAAGATGACTTTCAAATGCTTCGAGTACAATTTGAAATCGACGCTTTCGTGATTTGAGCTCAGTCGTACAATACTTGACATTATCGTACACATAGTTGACATGAGCTTCCAACTGAGTTTTTCCCTAAATAAAAAAAAATTGAATATGGTAATTTCAATATACAGGGTGGCGCAAAAGTAACCGCCCATTTGGAATAAAACCTTTAATATTTTGAGTTCATGGAGATTAAGGAGAAGCTATGTACAAAATATGAGGTCATTCCGACGGAGTGTGACTTCTCCCTACTTCCGCCGTGTGTTGTTGATAAACTACCACGTGTCGTCTATGTTTTGTGTCGCTGCGCGAGTACTGGGCATTGCACGCATTACGCATGAAAGCAATACATCAAAACTTACATAAATCGCTTTCTGAAAAAAGTTGCTATTTCAGAATTTTGAAACACAAAATATTAAACTTTTTATTCCAAATACTTGGTTACTTTTGGGCCACCCTGTATAATACCGTTTATAGATTAGTTTTTTTTTCATTACCTTGGCTTTCCAAGACAGCCATATTTTCAATATGTCCGGACGACGACTCGTCTGCATTGAGGCATCACCAGTGTCATATGATTGATTATATAAACTACTTTTCCCATACACCATTGCAGCATTGGCACTAAAAGACTTGAGAATTATTTTCTCAGTCTTAGTGACCAAAATACTACCAACGAACGGCATGCCAAGCATTGATGTTGGACACCAACTGAATGAGTCTGACCTAATACATATAGTGCATGCATGATCATTAAAGTAATTCCTATTACGTAAAAGGAAAGATAAGATATAAAAATATAATCAAACTACTTTTCAACTCCCGCCAGTCGCTTCCTCTGTTGACCAGAAAACAGAACGCTTCCACTGTACTGTCCGTCAACATGTAGCGACAAATTGTAGTACTCAGCAATTTCGGCTATTCTTTCTATAGGATCGATAGCACCAAGTGTCGACGTGCCTACATGAATATTATGTAAAGTTTAATTGAAATCTATTTATTTAAAGTTTACATTTTAGTGGTCACCTGCGGTAGCAACTATCATGAATGGTTTTCGTTCAAATCTTAAAGCCAATTTAATTTGATACACCAAATCGTAAACGTCCAGCCTTCCGAATTTATCAGTTTTTATTTTGACACAAGAATCCGATCCTGTGCCTGTAAAATTTACAAAGAGGTTATTTAAATCATATCAAATAATAACGTATATACAGAGAACGTACCTTGAAAAATAGCCCCTTTGATGAAGGCAGGAGACGCATCCTGTGACACAAACATCACAGCATTTGGGCTTCCAACTCCATCAAATCCCTTTTCTTTAATTGAAGGAAACGAACGTTGCAATGCTAATTGTATAGCATAAATATTAGCCCACCCACCGCCAGGTGTCACCAGACCATCTCCAACGCCATCTGCATAACCAACCAAATTCCTAACCTTTTGTTTTACTTCCAATTCCATAAGTGTAAACACGGGTGCCGTAATGTATAGGATGATTGGTGCGTGAACGACGGAAGCTAACCAGTCACCCATTAAAGAGTACGGGTCAAGCCTAGAAAATGAATTATTTCCATATATTTTTAACAACTACAATACAATGTTCGCTTTCGTATTTCTGAATGTGTACAAATTACTAACTAACCCAGCCATTCGTTTGTGGACCATGTACGGATGAGATGCATGAGGAGTGTACTGAATAACTTGTCGAATGAATTGGATCAACTCATCATTATTATTCGTTCCATTTTCTCCCACTTCAAAATTCATTAAAGTTTTCAAAACTTTGGGATCTTGAAACTCAAAAGGCGATTTGCGTGTTTCTTCATCCGAGTTAAAAAATAATCCTTCCTTTAGTAACACTCGGAAACATTTTTTGATAAAATCTAGATGAAGTGATTTGATCGCAGCCGAGGTGAAATATGGTACTTCAGCTGAAAGTGGTGGGTCAGGTGGTTGGGGTTCTGGCGTTTGAATTTCTAAATTATTAATAACTTTCAATACAGTTCAAAGAAAGTAAAATGGTTATCGCTGAAATCGGAATATTCCGTATAACAAAAAGTCTGTCTACCTTGTTGTGATGTGATGACCCTTGTCGAAATGACTTCCGACGGAATCAAAATACAAACTAGGATGATGAGTGCAGACATTTAAAAAAAAGTCGAATCAAAAAGAACTCGAACGGTTCAAGAGGTAATAATTAGTGAAAGCTAAAATAGCAATGCAACAAAAGTTTATTTAACGACAGTGCTGAGCTTTAATTGATTTACTACTTTAATAATCCAAGAGAAGAACCTTGAAAACTTTCATGGTGTTAATTCTCATGCACGTGCAAGCTATTGTACCCAAGTTTTATTGACTCATACAATTTAATACATAGTTTGATTGATTTCATTTTACAAGTATTGTATGTACACCAAAATGACAATGATATTTTTTTAATACAACGACTAACTGAGAATATTGTCCTAACGTCGCAAACATTAAAGTCACTGCCAGAACCACAATTTTTTTAAGCACTTACCCTACTCGTCTATTTGTAAGAAATAACATCCAACGTGTTAAATTCTCCACACTAAAACATATAACAGATATACAACTGCAAATACCGTACAGAATAATGTTGCTAAAGCAGCCAGCACTATGGATGAGTTTAGACATTTAATTGCCCTAATAAGAACCCCATCTGGGCCTGGGGATGAGTCATAATTGATCCCTTTAATTGAACTTAAAACCTCATCACCCATATCCACACAAGAAAACTCTTCGTCCAATTCTAATTGTTCGTTTTCACTAGGACTCAGTTCATAATTTTCTCTGACACAGTCATTAGTCTCTCCCCATCTCTTGTTAAAAGAAGAAATTTAATCTGACACAGTGTGGGTCTACCCGAATTCATAATTTTTTGCACGCACTTTTTCTTCTATTGTAGCACTGGAACTACATAACTTCGTGTCTATACTGTTCTTTTCTCTTACACCAGTCACGTTTTGAATGTCTATCAGGGTTCGTGGAATCTTTATACATTCTGTCACTAGCCTTGTACGTATTCTTGGACTTCCTGGCTCTGTAGAATTTCGTGGCCGGATGCTTTGGGCCTGGTAGTACGTCAATCGATTTCGAAACACACTTGTAATTTTACTAGTTACATCATTCAGTTTTGCAACATCACACACATCGGAATTTATAATAGCCAAGAGTTCAATTTCATATGCCTGCAGATTTGTGTTTAATATTTCAACCTCTTCACTTTTCTTGGACTCGGGGTGACTAGAATGTTCCAGTTCTTGTTCCGATCTACCCTTCTTCTTCTTCTTCTTCTTCTTATGTGCCCACCATCCCACCATTTCTGTAGTCAAAACTACCTCACGTTATCGTTATGGGGTCACACAAGTTAATTGACATTGCCAGAGGCCGAATCAAAATTAAAATAAAGTAGTTAATCGATGCGAAAAACTAGTCAACGGTATCTAATACCCGGGAAAAAAAGAAACATAAGAAGGTATAAGAAGGAATTCAGATCTATCAGAGCAGATAGAGATCAGTCAAGTGTTAAATAGTGATTGGAGCTATACAATCACGGCCTACGGCCCACACAACCAGTAGATCAGACGAATATTTAATCAGGTAGTCTTTTGTTGAATACCTTACATAAAAAGGCGTGCACCATACGGAATTTTTTCATCGTATCTGACTTGAAAAGGATACTCGTCATATTTTGACATTTGCATACTTTCATGTTGTCCATCTAAAGCATTTACCTTATCGTTTTTTTTACTTAGTTGTTGAACAAAATTGCTACTACCACACACATTTACATCGCGAATTGTTTTTTTGGTATTCAGTTTTACATGATGAAATAACGTTCGATCACTGTAAAAAGATACGGTAAAATTTTATCGTATTTGTCAAACAGAAAGTCGAATTACGAGATGGAAAGAAGGAACTCACCATAATTGTGGACTTCATCAGGAGATCAACATCCCCTGAACTAAAGTTTTAGTGTTCACATTAAAATAGTACAGGGTGCCAAAATACTTTTGCCCCCCTATCTACATAAACACGTAGAAGGTAACGCAATAAACGATTCTTGTTCAAAATTCGATTCTGGTTCTAATGAGCCCACTTCCATGTCAATCCAACCATAAACAAAAAAGTTATGGCGGGAAAACTAAACCTTAGATTAACCCTAAGTAAATGCAGACAGTTTCATATGCGTGGGGCGGTCAATGCAAATACTCACACGGTGAGCATGGAACTTTGGGATCATTTTTTAGTTTTCCCGCCATAACTTTTTTGTTTATGGATGGATTGACTTGGAATTGACTTGGAAGTGGGCTCATTAGAACCAGAATCGAACTCTGAATGAGAATCGTGTATTGCGATGCCATGGCAACGTGTACGTGTTTCTGTAGATAGGGGGCAAGGGTTATTTGGCACTCTGTACAGTAGTTTTTGTAATAAACTTTCCAACTCTTGCGTGAATCTGCGCATGCACATTCCCATGTCAAGGTCGGTTTTATGTACGGGCGCAAAACTTTTGTAGACTTATTCAAGGTGATTGCTGAGAAAATTAGGGTATATCGGTTTTATATTGGTTGGTATTAAAGAGTTAATTCTGAACAGAACTAAAGAACGAGTGAGTATCCATAATTTCAAATGATACGGATTAGAACTAATTTTCAACGTAGTATAAATAATGTCTGAGTCGACCTAAGTTGAAATGGAGGTCCAGTATACTTTCTTGCCAACTGCACCTGCCCGGAACATCACTTCCAGGATCCACCGAGTGTGTTTCATAATATTGATGCACGATTCCGGTCAAATATTTATTTGATAATGTGACAATGATAATGTCTATCTGTTATTCACATTAATTAAAATGATTTTAATTGCACAAGTAAATGAAATCAAAAGATGTACATATAATGCGCCGTATTCTAATACACAACCTGCACTTGCACTTGATTATAAAGTTTTTTAAGTGTTAAAACGCATGCTGGTTTTTAGCGTACAGTTCGAAAAAATTCACGGACAGGGTTATCTAAACCACAGTCCATACATCCAAACTCACTTCATTTAGCTAATCCTTGTAATCAAAATTTAACTCCAGAGAACAATCACACGAGCAGAATTTTTATTTTCCAGATAGCAAATTAAAAATGTACAATTTCTTTTCGATGTATGTTTTCCATTTCCATTTTCCATGAAGACGGAAAAGAAATTTTAAAATGAAAGTTTAGCGTTTTTTCCAATGCCATTTAAAATTGGAGATTCAAGATTTATGCTTGAAGAAAGGCTAGTTCGATTTTTGCTACGACTTCATTCCACAGGGTATTCCAAAGCAGTTGACGGCTCTAACCCTGTTGGCATAAAGGTCCAGGAGATTGCAAACGTTGACAGGTAACTCAAAAAGTGTTCGTGTGAACAAGGAAAAAGACAAATGTGACATGTATTATTCAGACACATGCTATACATACCTGACTCTGTAAACTTATTTTCTGTTGTCCTAATTTTGAGATCCCCTTTTGAAATGATTTAAGTACTTCTACTGCATCCGTACATTCTAACTTCTATCGTAATTGTATGTGGGTGAATTGGCGGTAAACGATACGTAATCAATCATTTGGTCAATTCGTAATATTAATGATGTAAGACCAAAAAAATGGTATTGGAAACATGACAACCATACCATAAAGATTTACTATGAGGTGAAGGATTTTATAGCGTTTTTATTCCACGGTTCTTCCCGACGCTTTAAGCTATAACGTGAGTGATTCTGGGAAACACAAGAGCGAATCCGAAAAGAATACGTAGTCACACGAATCGTGTTAATTTTGAATCTCGCATTTACTGAATGCGATAGATGTATTACATAGAACCTAATTTTTGTTAATAATTCAAGACAAAAATGATGCATGTCTTTTTTTGTAATTTGATTGCACTTAATTATAGTTGAGGGAGTTGTCCCCAGTTGATCCGATATAATGGTTTCAGTTTAGGCCTTGAGACTTTCCAACCATTGGAGGAGTGCCATGAATTTCCCAAGAGTTGGCGGGGAAAACATTTTTGGACAATCCACACACCTGTAATTTATGGGTTATTCCTGATTACTCTTATATTTATGTATGTATTGGAACTTACGATTTGTATAATTTAGTGAGATTCTTGTTGCTTCGATAGAACATATTTTTGGCACATTTGGACCTCACACCACATTCTTCAACCTGCTCAGGCTGAAATGTAAATTCATTCCTTAATTAGTGTTCCTAATAAGAGTATCTCAATGATAATGATAATATGAATTAAATTGAGTTTTATTACTGTAAATTTTGATTCTGCATGATCGTTAGCAAGAGCACGAGTCTTATCCAAATCACATGCATCACACCTAAAAAAATCCAAAGTTTTTTTTAATGATGTAGAGTTTTAAACAAAGAATGGAATGGTGAAAGTCGTGGAAGTGTATAATTACATTTTACGATCCTTATTCCCTGGTTCACAGGACCAGGTAGTACAGAAGAGTTCACAGGGACAGTCGTGACACTACCATTCCAGGTGTATGGAGTAACTTGTACACGATGTCACAGCCATCTCCCCATCGAGTTATATTCCAGCACGGAATCTGCTCTGGGTCTTTAGCCCCTTTCTCTAATGCCGCCTTCAACTTCCCGTCGTCTAGTTCAATATTCATGTTATTATATTCCATCTCATAATTTGAATCAGAGTGAGATCTTTTAAAAAGGACAGCGCGATGGCCTTGATGATAAATGTATGAGAAAAGAATCTGAATTTCACAACACATTAGGTAGCACTGGGAATGACCTTTGATGACCTGCCACGGGTTGGAAAATTACTTTGACAAAAAAAGGTTTTTGGACTCATCATTTGAATGACCTAAGGTACTCAAAATGTTTGGTCCGGTTCCTGAACGGTTTGAACAACCAAATAGTGTACAGTGGGATCTCTATATATCAACCTCCCCTATATCGTACACCTCTCTATACCAGCCAGAATGTCAGGATCGCAAGAACTACCTCTGCATACAGTTCTTTGTTATTTCACTTTCTGTATATTAAACTTTTACTTAATCGGACACATTTTGGTGCCTTTTTCGAGTTCGGCATATAGAGTCCACTGTAGGCTAAAGAGAAATATAACCATCAGTGATTCAAACTGCTAAAAAAATAATGCACCACCCTAAAAAGTACGAAAGTATGTTTGTTATGTACGTACATGTGTATGCACCCATCCATGCATTAATATTATTATCCTTCCTTGACATTTTTGGAGTAGAATAGACAGAGAGGAAAAAGGAAAAATAGAAAGGGAAAGGAGAAAGGGTTCTTGCTCCCATTCCATTCCATTTCTTGCTTTTTCCTTTTACATTTCACATTCAGAAATCGAACCCGGATTCCAAAAAGCTAAAGTAGCGGCAATGCCAGGCCGGATGATATTCAGGAAGACAGACTAGGAGTTTAACATTTGTCTGTCGGTCCTAGTCCTCCCCACTCAACCAAGCATACCATACATACCAGTCAGAATCTCAACATTTCTCCACAGAGTACTACTACAAGGGAAATTCCATTCCACTCAGTAGTTTTGGTCCTACATTCATTCACAAGGGACAAGATTTGAGTGTAAAATAAAATCCATACTGAGTAAACCGTATACGTATAAAAAATCCACTGATTAAATGACATAGCCGAGGCTGAATGAACATCATGTGCATTTCGTGTGTCTTTTTGCGAGTTGCTTCCCATTTGGTCTAGAGATTTACATATTAATTAGGTAGTTACCCTAGTAGTAGGAAAACCACTGGAGAAAAACCTCTTTAAAGCAACCCTGGGGAGAGGAGGTCCGAGGAATTGAACCCAAGCAGAGGGAGAGTGATCTGTACACCTGTACCACTACGCCATAAGATAGATCTGTATAATAGTATGAGTGTGAGTATTAAAAATAAGATGTAATTTTAACACATGATTTGTGTCCCTCGTGACTGTGACTGTGCCTGTGGTCCGGAATGAAAGATTATTGAGTCGTAGCCGTAGTCGTAGTCCTACAGTACTGTACGAGCCGGGAGCCGGGCGCCCGTCCTAGCTGTCCTGTCCCGGATCCCCACATATGTATAGTTTAGTTTAGTTTAGTTTGAAGAGAAAGTGAGAGCGAAGAAAACTGTCTCCGGCTTTCCCTCGTTTCCGTGATTTCACCTCATACTACTACTACCAGTCATTTCTTCGACTCAAACTTTTTTTTATATCATGTTCAGACGTAATTCCGGTTAGGCTCCCTCCCGATCCTGTCCTGTCCTGTCCCGGATCTCATCACAACATGTTAATGCCAAGTCCATGAATTATGCACTTTTTTTCATCCATATTTATACTTACGAATTTTTAGTCAGAAATAAAGTACAGTGGAATCTCTATATATCAACCTACCCTATATCGTACACCTCTCTATACCGACCAGAATGTAAGGAACGCAAGAACTCCTTTGCATACACTTCTTTGTTATTCCACTTTCTGTATATTAAACTTTCTCTTTATTGGATACATTTTGGTGC
>JAQGCB010001997.1:0-12685 GCA_034698835.1 Protaphorura tricampata
CCTGTTGAATGCTTTGATGAACACTCAATCAACCTTCGATACCACAGAAAAACTACGGGAAGAGTGGAAAAATGTAGAACATTCAAAACTATGCAACATTTGTTTCACTTTTACATTCTTAAGCTACTAGTAGTAAAAAATTTGAAAATCAGACTCAATTTTTCCTCAGCAATTTTTTAAAAGTGCTTTATATAAAACTATCGTTGGGTCAAAAAGATATTGCACGTCATACCACAGGGGTCTGACCATAGTAAGAGGGAACGGAGAAGTGTGCCAATCACTAACTGGGAAGTGTTCGAGTTGGATTAAGAGAAATATGACAGGTTTTATTCGCTGCGTTCGATTCAAGTCGAGCCTCCATACAAGATCTGGAGAACTGATTTCGTTCCCTTATTGTTGAAGATTCTTTTGTTGGAAATTCTGAACTTGGCTTTCGTGGACGAATTACCAAAAAAAGATTCTACCGTTAATGAAGTGGGAGTCCAAACTTAATCCAAACTTAATCCAAACTTAAAACATTCGTGATATAGATTAAACATTGCGTGCATTTAGGGTCGATTCGGTGGATTGTACCAGTCAGAGGAGTGGTCTCGTTATTTGAAAAGTTTATTTTAGGAATGTGAATTTGCAGCTTACTGAGTACTTCTTCTACTTGACAAAATCGGTCTAGTCATCTCACGCCTTCAAGTGCTCCATTTGTCTATCGATAAATCTAGAGAATAATCTCAGTCGTCTTACATACTTCCAAGCCGACAATTAACAGGGGACTATTATCAATACGCGACCTGACCACCCCGTCCCGCCATGTTTTTCTTAACTCATTGTTAGACTGGGTGTGGTTTTGCACAAAATTCTTTTGTTCAAATGAGAACACTTGACAATACAAATATACACAGTTTTCAAAATGCGAACTTGGAAGGGGCATATTTAGGCATTTTATTATTAATTGTTATTTAAAACCAAGCCATGCCATGAATGATATGCCATTACATATGTCATATACATGTTCCGTTAAAGTGGCTACACGCCACTTTAACGGAACATGTATATAATACCAGATATATCAAAATCATATATATGATATATCTGATTGAAGAGGTTAGACAACTACGTCAGTGCTTCCATTCAAGTGGTCAACTATGTGCGTTCTACTGGTTCTACATACATTCTTCCAAACATGCTTCCGTTCAAGTGGTTACATATATACGTTCTATATACATGCTTGGATTCCAGTGATTAGATAGGTATGTTCGCATCTACATAGAACGCACATTTCTAATCACTTGAATTGAAGCGTGTATATAGAACGTACATATGTAACCACCTGAATGGAAGCATGTAATGTAGAACGCACATAATAGATCACTTGAATGGAAGCATTAACGTAGTTGTCTAACCTCTTCAATCAGTCAATCATATATATGATTTTGATGGAAATTAATGTTGAAACAAAATTCTGTAAATAAACGCCGCGTCTGAATAGCCGGGGTTCGAATAAACGCCGGGTCAAAAAGTTCAAATTTTAATTTATAGCCCGGGCGATTAATCGGTCATTTAAAGTAATTAGTAGCCCTTCATCTTGCGATATTCCTCGCGTTGTTAATCTTCTGACTATAAAAGAACTCAAGGTTTACAAGATTCGCCTAATTTTTACTTGGTATATTCTTTATATTGGAATTTTAAATTGAACGCGGCACATTTTTACAGAAATGTAATGATGCATAGTTGATCTGTGACTGTGACTTAATTCATTCAACCATGATTGGACTCATTGACGCTGTTGGATCGGAGTCTGAAGTCCGATTCCTTGGTTTCACCTTCCTTCAACTTCCATCTCTTCTTCTAGTTCTTAGAGAACACCTCAATGGTAATGACTCGACTCCACTCAACAATATTTAACTTTGATGAATTGAAATTCTGATTTATTTTTATTGAATTTGCAAAGATCCAACAGATTTGATTTCTGGGATTGACTTATTTCTGGCCAATGAGTCCACACTTGAAGTGATTGATGCAAAACTCCATGCTGGTGAATGTTCAGCCTTAGAATTATTTTTGTCAGCACTTTCCAAGAATGGTCTTCTAAAATCAGATCAGAAATCCACAATTCTTAGCAGGTATTAAGAACATTATGAATACAAATTACAAACGAACGAATCGAATCAACCTTTGTCAAGAAAACCTCCTTATAACGTACCGCCATGGCTTGTTGAATTTATAGGAAGGGAGGAAGTTCGACGACTACAAATTCCAATCCACCCAAACAAAATTCAAGCAATGCAATGCTCATTCTAAAGGCAGAGTCAACTCTTCTCTCTGTTCTCAATGCATTGGATGGAGACTACTCTAAAAATCAGGTATCTTCTTTCTAGGATGTCCAAACAAACTTTTGTTACTACATAATTAATGACATAAGGTGTCTCAAAATATTTGTGATTCTATTTTGATTTGAATTTATTATGATTTATAATTTCTATCTGGATTGCAGGATTCAATTCTTGGAGTTTTGTCCGAAATGTTCAAAGCCAAAAGTTTTGAATTGATTTTGACGGCCTCATCCGCGACAGGAAGATTAGAACAAGTGACGTCACGACTATTAAAATTGAATCAAGCGAGTGGGACGCCTCTGGGTGAAACGGAGAAAGCTTCCGCCACTCGTGCTCTAATCTTTGACATTTCCTTCCTCTCCCTCTGCTACATTGTTCAACACTTTGGAATCAAATCCTTGGACTTTGACTCATCCTCCTCATCATTCACTGAATGGGCCAGGGAGTGCATGGTGGAAGAGACAACGGCCAAGAGTCCGGACAGAATTTTAGCTCGTTGTGATCAAAGCAAAGTGGACATTTTACTCAACACTTATCTTCAAACAGACGGTACAGGAGCAGGTGCACCACCTCGCGAACTAAAAACTAGGCAAGCATAAAGACAAAACACAAATAAAATATTTCCAAGTTCTTTTTAAATTCATTTTCTGTATTTTTTGGAATTTTAGTCTAGTGTCATGGCATGAATTGGTGAAGAATGCAGTGGGCGTTGTTCGAGAATTACTTTTAGCTTGGGAAAATGGAGCCATTTCATTCCCAGAGGTCAAGCGGATACTTGACACTCTGAGGTCAAAAGTATGTGCTGTCCCTGTGTCCATTGCAGCTTGGTTGTGTTCTCATATTCAGGTATGAAATTAGCAATCCCACCCAAAATTCAACCAATTTTGACAATGATTTCACGAAATTACGAAAAGAAAAGATTCATTTTAATCTTTAATTCCTTTTGAATTTTTAGTATTTCGGAAACTCGTCCTACGGCTGAACTATTGAGTCCATGTTGGGCATCCATGGCCAAGAAGGGCCTGTTAGACGTTGAAACAACTCTAGCTCTGAATAAAATCTTACAACTCAGTCCACCAACTCTTTTTGTCCAACTTTCAGTCCAAGTAAATTAAGATTATTTAGCACATTCCATGCAAGTATGGAATTCTGGATGGAATTCCATACTTGGGTAGATGGGTAATTAATTATATAATTTCTTGCAGGAGCTGTTCAGTTTCCAACATTCTCAAGACTTGATTCAATGGAGTGACTTAATTTATGGGATATTACACTTTGATTTGGACAGTTGTGCAACTGCACTCTTCACCTCAGTTCTTCCCAATTTACTCCTTTTCTCATCCAAGTAATTTCATTCATGATTCGAAATGTTTACTTGAAATCTAAATCTAATTGATTTTGATTTGAAAGGTTGGATTTCGTTGAGCCTCAATTGTCAGCACTCGTGAGTTTATCCGTTGACATTGCTTTGAGTCTTCATCTCCATAGTCAAAGTGTAGTGAATGTGAAGGAAGAAATATTTGAACCATCTTCAGCCAAGAAACGAAAACTGAATGGTGCTAATGCACCAGCGACCGTGAGTATTTGATCATTCGTTTTCATAAAAATATACATTTCGTTTTTAATGTTAACTTTTGAATTGAGCAGATTGCGAGTCGTCTTCTTTCTCAATTGTACGGAACATTTGGGTCTGTCCTTGCACAGAGATCAAATGAGTCTCGACCTCAAGGAATCTTCATTCTCCGATTCTTAGAACAATTAGCTGCCAAGAATCCAACTCTCATTAATTTACTTCCGAGTAAAACAGTATTCCATTTATTGAGACTCCTTGGGAATGAAATCAGTCCGTCCTTACTACCACATTTATTTCCACTCGGAAATCCAGTTGGGAGAAAAGCTTGTGCTGACGCCATTTCATTTCTCAAGAATAATTCAAGTGGAGATGGATCATACTAGACTACTAGAGACTAGAGATAATATTTGTAATTGTATATTTACGGTTGTACAGACAAACAAACCCCATAAATTATTTTATAGCTCTAAAATAGGAATTTATCAACTTTGTACAGTTTTTTTTAATATTAAACCTTCATTGGTTGGACTTACTTAGAGTAAAATACTTGTATTCTTGTGTCTTTCGTCGACATAATTAAACTGACTAGTATTTCAGTGTGGTGATGAATATGATCTCTGTATTGATCTCTATATGGGCAACGTATACGTATGGTGAGATATTTTGAGCATATTTGCATGGCTTCCAGTGCAGATGCAGAATGGAGACTCTTCGGCGTCCTTGGCACCCTCGACTGGTTAGAAATGATTGAACTCCGCGCTGTTTTATGTCTGAGATGAGATGAGAGAAACAACCCCATGGCTGTGTTGTGTGTTGTATGGTTGTGCAATGCTAATGTTAATGCTTGGGGTGGACGGACGGACGACGGACCAGCCCATCATTTCCTTCCTGTCTCTCACTCACTCATATTCATATCATAAGTAAAAGTGAGTCTATAGTTGCACTTGTACTTATGGAAGGTGGAATGAGTGGAATGAGTGGAATGGTTAGTTCACTTCCTTCCACATTCACATTATTATGCAAATCTTCATCTAATCTTATTCTCATTCTCATTCTCTCTCATAATAATCTCATGTAATCACCGTCACCTAATTAATATGCACGGAACTACGGAAGACGCAAGGAGGAAAAGAAGAGAAATCCACAAATCCACTCAAACAACATCATCTTCTCTTCTTTCTTGACATAACTAAACATTATGATCTTTTTTTATTTTGTTGGACACAAGACACATAATTTTTTAGGGATAGGGCGAGTCGTAGTCGTAGTATACAGTTTTGCCGTATATGAGAGTGAATTACCCTGTGTTGTGTTGTGTGGCTGCCCTGCCTATGCCAATTGCCAGGTTCAACACACCCTCTCCCTCCCTTTTCAATCCAAATCTGAATTCTATCTAACCTTTCCCTCTGGCCCTTTCCTGCCGTCCGCCCTGCTCCTCTGCTCTGCTGTACTGTACTCTTCATCTACACATTTATTTTGTTTTTCTATCATTTTTTTAAAAAATTAGTTGACTTTGAAAATTAAATCTAGTTAATTAATTGTTGTCCAATCATACCGTCCTCATCACATACACATATACCATGCCACATGCCAATGTTGGTTAAATATGGAGAGGCAAGGCAAGGACTCGGGTTTTTTAAATTAACTGGAGTGAACAGTGAACAAGAGTTGAGTTAAAATGGTAATGACCGGATATGGATTCATGTACTCAGATTTGAAGAATTTTGACACATCGCGTTCCTAGTAGTGGTAACGGATTACTGATTGGACTTGGGACTCATTCGGTCCAGCGTTATACGACGCGACGATAGGAGAATCATAATCAGTGTTTTGGAAACGGAAGATAAGATATAACAGAATTCAGAAATCCAGAGATTCGGAGATTCCAGGCTCCTGTTCCAGTTTGAATTGATTCATCAGATATACTACTACTACTAACCACAACTCAACAAGGTGAGACGTCATTACCGTTTAATTTATTAATGACTAATTACTCAATTACTGGCTACTGGTTTCAGTGGTTTCTATTTGTTTTAGTATGTGCTGTGTAAATGGTATATACAAAATACACACATTTTTATTCTTCGCGTTCAGAGTTCCAGTAACAGGAAGGAATCCCTCGACCCGGCTTAATACCTCCTGTATCCTGTTCCTACAATAATTTAATTTTACTTCAATCAATAACGACTTTGTTGATTAATTTAACACTACTTCAAAGCTCTAACGTTAACTTATGACAGCGTTCAGTGCGAAATACAATTAACGATCGAATTTTTTTCCTGATGTGCACTTTTACGCTGTAATTGTAATTAAAATATTTGTATTGTACACAATTTGAGAATTTGACCATTGTTATCGTGGCATGTTTCGGGAAAATTGAAAAATACGTGATTTTCGTATTTTTTCTGCCTGGGGGATTCCGAGTTAATTAAAATAATTCCATTTAATTCTAGTATACCAATAGTATAATTTACATCATATTTTTTGCGTCTCGTTAATTTTGGGGAGTGTTCCAAAGTATTATTATTATTGTCTGATCCTCTGATCCAATTCCGCCAATTCGGAGGAATGTGAGTTCTATTTCCATTTCCATGATCTGTCTCTGTTATGTCATGTCATGTAATGTCATGGTAGGATGACACGATTGCAAATTACTGGAGACAATGATAGAAATGATAGAATGTACAAGCGTCATCATGTCATGACTGTGTGAATGTGCATGCATATCGTGTGTATTTATTTGTCGTGAGTTGTCCGGGAATAGTTGATTGTGGTTAAATGAATGATTGGGTATGGTGTGACGTATGGAGAGGTCTAGAACGGAAGCCCCACTTCCTCTTTATACCACCGCCATCCATCCATCCATAGACTCAATCTAATAAAAAACTCTTTAGTCAGAATTATAATGAGTGGCTGTCAATGTTTCATGTTTCATTTTGATATTGTACTAATAGGACCACCTCCACCTCTCTGGGACTACGGACAACTGGATGGATCCATAGAATTTGAACTGAATTGGACTTTTGGGAGCCCACATGAGGAATAGGACACACGACACAGTCAGAGTCATACAGTAGACGACAGTAGGGACAGTGAGTGTGTACAGTGTGCCTAACTAACCGACATCCTGTAAAAAGAAAACTGTCACGGACACCCACGGACGGATCAATCGTCAATCATCCACATCAACCGTCAACTCCCACCCAATCCTCACTATCAGTCTCACTCTCATCAAATCCAAAATTAATTTAGTCCTTGTCTCCAATGCAACATGGAAATAGACAGCGGTCAGTCGGTCATTCAAAGTGCATCCCTTGTAGGGCTGGAGTTTCACAGGGCTCTTCGGAGGGATCCTGGACGAAGGACTCCTTATGACATCCAAACACTTTATTTCACACTCAGGTATTTGTAAATAAATATGAATCTAATTTACAAGAGTTGAAGGAAGAAAAAGTTGAGATTAATTATGAATTGATTGATAATTGATGTGAATTGTTTGACAGATCTTTTGACTGTTTGTCACGGTGTGAGGATGAGCATTTACTGGTAAGTAATACTTATTATATTTATATCACATTTTAATTTTTATTTTAAACCTTTGTGCTTATTTATGTCTAATTTTTGTGTAGGGGATTGCGAACTGTGCGACTTTCCTCCAACGCTGTGCGAATGACATATTGTATTGTCGTGGAGAAATTGCATCCAGTTGGTACATCCTCATCTCAGGCTCTGTATTCATCGATGGAAGCATGTTCTTGCCCATCACAAGGTAAAAAAAAAACTCCTTGGCTTCTTTAGACTAGAGATTCTGCTCTGCTCTCTGCTCTGAGTCTGAATCCTCTGCGTCTGAATGAACGCATGACATGAACATACATGTGAGTGGGTCCGTCGAATAAAATATCGATCCATTCCAATCTAGCCCAAGCGACTGAAACATTTAGTAGGGAAAGGAAAGTAAAGGAAAGGTGATCTTGAGTGAAAGCACTTTCACTCTTCCGTTCCCTCTTCTCTCTCTCTCTCTCTCTCTCTCTCTCTCCGACCAGTCCTAGTCCTAGTCCGTCTGAGTCTGAAATGCCGTGTCTGTGTTCGTGTTTGTGTTTGTGTTTGGATTTGGACTCATTCCGTCATTCCTTTTTGTTTCAACAGTTTCGGTCGTCGAGGAGCAGGACAGACGAGACGTCCGAATGAGTGTTTAATTCTTGAGCCATCAGAAATGGTCTGCATTGATTACGTTGACAGCAGCTACTCGCCACCTCTCAGATACTCTGCTGCTCTTCCAAACAGCAATCGTAATAGTCACTCATCAGACACCAGCTCTGCCTACTCAGGTAACACATTCACATTCATACTCATACTATTCAATTAATTATATCATTCACAATTAATTCATTGATTAATTATGAGTGACATTTTGATTTTGATTTGATTAGGTTCTGACACGATGGGGTCTGTCCCAGGTTCAGATGATATGGATTTGTCTGGACTCGTCGAGTCCGCAGTTGACTCGGATGAAGAAGACGATCTTGCGGATTCCATGGACTCACTCACTGTCAGGTCAGTCAAGCAAAGCGCAACACAGAATCTGTGTCACAGATAACTCTTCTGACCTTTGACCTTTCTTAGTTTAAACCTTGTGTTGATATTTGATGATAGGGATGCGGTGAGAGAGTGCCTGGAAAAAGACCCTACAGAGAGGACTGAACATGACGTCCAAGTGTTGCTTGAATTCACTCAACACTTGGCGGCTTTTAATAATTTGACAATGACAGTGAGGAAAGCACTTTGTCAAGCCATGGTGTTTGCAGTCGTCGAGAAAGCTGGAACGACAGTTCTCAATGACGGAGAAGAATTGGACTCTTGGAGTGTCGTCGTTCATGGGTCTGTCGAAGTCCTTCAACAGGAAAACTCATTCATTTTATCTGCGGGAGACAGCTTTGGACTTCCACCCACACTCGACAAACAGTATTTTAAAGGGGAAATGAGGACGAGGGTTGATGACTGTCAATTTGTTTGTGTCACACAGTCAGACTATTTCAGAATTTTGAAACAGGTACTTTTCACATTTCTTAAATTCTAACGGTAACATATAGTTTCTTACGCTAAAATAATAATAAACATTTGAATGCAATCTTAAAAAACTGTATTGGTCATAAATTATTCTAATTTTGAATTTGAATTTTGAATCATGCAGGGCCAAGACAGTCAGACCAGACACCAAAAAAATAACAAGACAGTTTTAGTGACTGAATTAAAGAATTTGGAAGGAGGGAGAAAAGGTCAAATCGTGATACGTGGGTCAGTGGATGAATTGATGAATCAATTGGTTGCAATGGAGAATCCATCTGTAGACCCAACCTATGTTGAAGACTTTCTCCTCACTCAAAGAGTCTTCTCAAATAGTTTAATTTTGGCTGACAAATTGTACTCTTGGTTCAATGATGCCACGATCAAGGACCGCGTCACGAGAGTCGTTCTTCTTTGGGTCAACAATCATTTCATTGACTTTGAAACAGACACAGAACTCATGGCATTCTTACAAAAGTAAGTTTTGAAAAGAGAATACAAATGTGACCCTTGCCTTTGGACTAATGAGTTGAATTGATGGATTTTTTGTCCACAGGTTTCAGTTATTACTAGAAAGTAGTAAAGATATGTCAGGTCAGCTGAGACTCCTGCAAATTGCTTGTTCTGCCAAATCACGTCCAAGGACTCTGGCTCTCACGAGACCGTCAAGGGATGACCCACTTCCTTTCAACATTATGGGTGGAGCTGACAATGGTTACGGGATTTATATTAGCCAGGTGGATGTGGGATCAAAGGCGGATGAATTGGGTGTCCGACGTGGGGATGAGCTGGTGGAGGTGAATGGGCAATCTTTTCGGAGTATAAGTCTCAGCAAAGCATTTGATGTTCTTCGGAGTTCAACTCATTTAGTTTTAACTGTCAAATGCAATTTTTTGGGTCAGTCATAATTCAATTCAAAGAATGAAATAATTTTGTATTTGATTTGTAATATTCAATGGATGAATGGATTGTAATGTTTTAGGTTACCACGAGTGTGTTCACTCATCCATTCCACTCGTGCCACGCCCATCCTCGGTTGGAAATAATGTCACACATGTCACAAATCTCAAGCAACATAAAAATCTCTCGAGGAAGGAAAGACTCATCAAAACCCTTATGAGAATACATTTTTTACCCAAAACAAGTATCACGGATAAAATTTCAACAGATGAAACAGATATTTTAATTGATGGGAATGATCCATGTAAAATTGACTTCCCTGAAAATGTACTCAAAATTTATAGGCAAGTCACCTTCAACCTTCGAGTCGTCTATAGTCTTAAATAATTTCTACCCGTCTTGATTAGTTAACTAACTGGAGCCGTTTGAATTTGATTTTAATTTTGCAGAGCTGACCAAACATTTAAGTATTTCCTCGTCAACAAAGAAACGTCCGCAAGAGAAGTCGTCATGTTGGCACTCCAGGAATTCGTTGACCTCCAAAATCACAACTCGAGAGATTATGCACTTTTCCAGGTACAAACGAGAATTTAAAACAATAGAATTATTCACTCGAATTTTCTATTCATGATTTTTTTTTGTTCTAAAAAACAGGTTTCAGTGACAAATGGAATTTTGAAACAAGGTCGATTGCCAGACCAACTTGACTCATTAGCAGAACGTATTCCCCTAGGAGCAAGGTACTTTCGAAATGAATTTTTCTTGATTGAATTAATTAAAAATTAATATTATTATTATGTTTTGATTCAGGTATTACATAAAAAGATCTGACTCAACGGAGCCTTTGGTTCCAGACGAACTCTTGCCTGAAATGATGAAAGAGTGTGAAGTAGGATTTTTGCATTTGAATCCAGTGGAATTAGCCCTTCAACTTACCCTGGAGGACTATGCAATCTTTCGCCAAATTGAAATGACAGAGTTCATTGATGACCTCTTCAGTCTTAACTCTAAGTATGGAATTCCAAATCTAAATGCATTTGCCCAATTAGTCAACCGGGAAACATTTTGGGTCGTTACGGAAGTCACCAAGGAAGTCGTTCTTCCAAGACGTGTACAAATTATCAAACGATTCATTAAGGTCAGTTTTTAACAATAAAATAAAAATATATGGATTGTCACATCGTATTTTTAATTTGTTATGTTCGATTCCAGGTTGCAACACAATGCAGAGAGTGTCGAAATTTTAACTCAATGTTTGCAATAGTCAGTGGATTGGGGCATTGTTCAGTTGCCAGACTCCGTAGCACTTGGGATAAATTACCCACCAAACATCAGAGACAATTCAATGTATGCAATGCACATTTTGGAATTTGTACTGTATATTAAAATGTTCATCAGAAACATTTCTAATTGATTTTAATTTGTACAGGAAATGCAAGAATTAATGGATCCGAGTAGAAATATGGGAAAATATAGGAGTTTGTTGGCACAAACGGCTGGTCAAACTCCCATGATCCCATTTTACCCCGTCGTTCGAAAAGTAAGTTAAATACCTATAAAAAGTTGTTGATAATTGGGTCAATTTTTAATGTTAAATTAAATGTATGACTCTTATGATTTTTTGTTTGAATAGGATCTCACATTTATCGACCTGGGTAATTCCTCACAAATGGAGAGTTTAATTAATTTTGAGAAGATGAGAATGGTAGCGAAAGAGATTCGTCAATTGGTTCAAATGTCGGCTGCTCCTTTTGATACTTCAAGTCAGCCCACCATGGCTGCCATGAATCAATTGAGTAATACGGGTACACAGTTGACGACCACGACTGGGAAGAGAAGGAAAAAGAATCAAGGACCACCGAATGCCAAAAAAATGTTTGAAGAAATGAACATGATTCGTAAAGTCAAAGTGAGTTTTCTAAAATCTTGAATGATTTGAATTTGTGAGCGTTGTCTGACTTATTGAATTTGGAATGAATTTCCAGGCGTACCTGTCCAAATTGACCGTGATTTCTGACGAGAGTCTCCTTCATACAATGTCACTCAATTGTGAGCCCGCCGGTGAAACTGTGAGGAAAGTAATGAATCCCGCCCAACCCCGACGACATCCATCCCCTACATTGTCCACAAGTTCTTCTGCAAGTTCAGAATCAAATCGAAGGAAATTTGGCGCTGGGTCTCCAGGCTCATATCAAAAATTAATGGCTTTAAGTGAACCCAAAACCAAAATCCATCAACATAATTTTAGATCAAGTCCAACAATGCAGAGTGAGTCAATCACATAAAATCAGCTCTTAGAAGTTAGAACAGAAAACTGCTATGGATATGGAAGTGTGGGTTATGATTTATGTGTTTTGTTGTGTTGTAGGGAAACACAGTCAGCATGAGAGATCAAACTCTGAGTCCTCGTCCACATCTTCAAGACTTCTCCTAAGTGTTGAATCTTCCAGCGTTTTACCAGGAAAATAAACTCTCGAAAGACGGAGAGAGAATAATAAATAAATAACAAAGATTTGTACAACTCATTTTGTAATTAAAGATATATATGGAATCATGTTTTAAAATACGCAGAACGCAGAGTGCAATTCTCTTCATTATTTGGTAATTAGAAAAAAGGTTCCAGTTCCAGGTGTCCGTAAGACAAACGCTGTGCTGTCGAGAAGTATGAGGGGAGATTAGTAACAAAATTACTTAAACATTACAGCACTTTGGAATTGAAAAACAACACTTAAAAAACAGCACTTAAAAAAACAACACTTAAAAAACAACACTTAAAAAAAATACAACACTTAAAAAAAACAGCACTTAAAAAACAACACTT